>PVJL010006652.1:0-88856 GCA_004026885.1 Lyroderma lyra | reverse complement strand
TGCAGTGCTTCCACTGTGACCCACCTCCAAAGTCAGCGGGATTCTGAGTGGCCCTGAACTGTCTCAGCCCCATAGCCCTGCCCCACGCTCCACGTGCCGGTCCCGAGGGCCATGCGCCCTCTGACTAAGTTCAGAGTGACGGTCTCCGCTGAGTTCCACTGGTCTCAACACAGACCCCGCAGCTGCGGTGTCTCCAGTACAACTGCTTCCCGGCAACCGGCAACTGCACAAGCTCAAATGGAAAACGCGCCGTAGGGGGCCCAGAACCAGCCGACCAGCGTCCTGTTCTAAAGGGGACAGAAAACGGCCGTACTGTTCTGCTTCCAGGGGGACGTCCCCGCATCTAGCCCCGGGAGACGAGGCCTCTAGAATATTTACTGACTGCCCAGAACAGGGCCTGGTACACGATGGAGACTCGAGAAACTTTGGCAAACAACGTAAGGATCCCCGTTAAATAACAAACTGCGATGTTCAGGCTTGTGACTGGGTACTGTGAGCTCCTTCCGGGTAATGGGCCCGTGTGTGCCTCCGTCCCCAGGGTCCAGCCCAGAGCCTGGCCAAAAGTGGGGCGGATAAACATTTGCTGAACTGTAATGATTTTGTTGAGAAAAGTGTCCCAGGCACTTTTGGAGAATTTCTAATTTTCCCGGAGTTTGGATGAGACAGGACACCGTAAGATGCCCGGAGTAACCATCGGCTGGACCCCTAAATCCACACGCTCTTGCATGGGGTGGGAGTGGGGGCCCATGCCGTGGGAATGGACAACACAGGTGAGCAGTGAGGGTTCTGCAGCAGCCTGTGTCCTACGGACATGCCCGTCCTGCTGGCGTCCTCTGCTCCCAGGGGCCAGAGTCCCTCCCGGTCAGCTGCTCACTCATCAGCAAGGACAGGGGCTTGGGTGCGGACAAGCACCTCCGGTCAGGGCGAAACCGCCCGCCAGCGGCCCTCCCACGGAGCCCAGCACAGCTGCACGGCGAGGGGCCACGGACGCGGTGCCCACGGTGAGCAGTTCAGGCACTTACGTGGGTTTTTATAGTTGAAACTACTCAGAAATGGAGGGACCACTACACTGAGGGCAACTGGGGGAACGTGATTTTCCAAGCACGTTAAAATGTGTCCAGCTCGTTTCACATTGACCGTGAAGCATCCATATTTACATACGCACAGCAATTCATGCTTATAATCAAGCCCCCCAAAAGCATCCACAGACAGGCACGCTTAGTCCTGACTGTGCCTCCTGACACTCATCCTCAGGGACACATTTCCACAATGGGTCTTGCCACGCCGGCAGTAATATTTATTGAAAAGTAAACCATGAATGTATAGCCTCTTGAGACATTATCGAACCGAAGTAATTTATGCTACAGCTGGCACACTGCATTTTCACCCTGCTTTGATTTTATCAGCAATTGTCAATTAATCAACGTGAACCTTGTAAAACATGTGCTCTTATTAGTGGAAACAAGCGATCGCTTGCAGACTTTGAAGGAAAGCTTGTTTAATAATTTGCTAATTGTGCAAAGATAGATTTAAATGGAAAATAAAGGGAACTCTCGTGCTCTCATGACCACTGTGCAGAAACAGGACTTGGTGTAAGCCTAACCTTGCTAACTTAAATATGGTCAATGGTTTCACATTTTTTTTTTTTTTTTTTTTTTTTTTTGCTAAATAGCAGCAAGAGTTGACATAAAGAAATCAGTCTAGCCTCAAGTTTTTAAAACTTACTTTAAGAAACTTTTGGTTGTCACCTTTGCCATTTCAACATGTCACAAGCCTTGACGCTGTGGTGAAACACCATCCACCATATGTTCTTGGCTGAAAAAGTGAAGAGAAATAAAGCACCAGAGACAGGAAACGGAGCAGCACGGAAGCAGCCAGGCAGGGGCGATGCTCCGTTTCCTTTGTTTCTTTCCTTTTTCCCTTTTTGGCCTCTGACGGCTGGTTCAGCAAGCGAGAACAAGCTGAGTGAGTCCAGCTCTCTCTCTGAGCAATCCACCCACCTCTCCTGGCGACCAAGAAAGCGCTTTAACTTATCAAAGCACAATGCTGCCGTCACCTCCGAGGCTCCCTGGAGTTTCAAATGGCAAACGTACCTGCGAGGGTGAGTTCTACCCTGGGGTGTGCAGGGCTGAACCGAGAGATCCGCACCATCGCAGATGTGCACGGGCAGCCTAAGAGGAGCTGGCGGGCCTGGCGGCACTGGTCAGAGTTAAGGAGTTTGCAGGCAGTTGGTGGGAACGACGCTTGCTGAGCGGAGATGGGTCTTGGCAGACCCCGTCTGGACCAGCGCCTTTGCTTCCCCAGCTCCTTTTATGAGAGTCAGGAAGCCCAGGTCACCCTCGTCCTGTTCAAACTGGCCTGTCTCACTGTGCCACTCTGTCCTGTTCTCTCCGTCCTAAGTAATAAGTCATTATTGCAGGCACATTTCCCTAAGTGCGTGCACACTCTCCTTTCCTGTGCGAGACTCCCCTGGGCAAGTTAGGGTTCTTGGAAAACGGTCAAGGAGCACTCGAGCAGAATACCTACTGAGATGCAAGCACGTGGTTCCAGGGCACGTTTGCGCGCAGTCCTCAAGTCACGCTGGAGACCGCGCTTGGGGGCGCACGGAGTCCGACACGGCCCGTGGTGGGCAGCCAACCCGGGCATCTGGGGCTAAGGTTTCCTTGTATGGTCATTACAAACAGGTTGATTAATATTTCTCCAGCTTCCATGAGGCATAGCTGACAAATAAAACTGTATCTGTTTGAGTGTCCACGTGATGACTCGATAGGCGCCGTGTTGTGAAATGACTGCCACACTGAAGCCAGTTCACACGACCTCACATGCTCACCAAGGGTGTATGGTGACAAGGGTTTACCTTTTATGGGGACAAATCTGACAGTCATACCGCCAGGGAAAAGATCCTGGTCTACGGTTTCTATGAATAATTAAAAGATGCTAGTCCAAGTCTAATTTCTTAATAAAACTGCAGTAATACTTATATAAGGGAAACGTTACTATAAAATTGCTATTTCTGTTCTCATCATCTAATCTAACAAATGTGGTACATTTCTGAAGTAGATACTCACTGAATGTCTTTTTCCTTTGAGTCACAGGGAGAAAAGTCCCTTTTATGTTCTTTTAATATTTCCGTCCATTAACCCCAGCCGCTTCGGTTGGCTCACTTCTGCCTATCAGGGCTCTCCGGAATGGCAGAGACACGAGAGGTAAATGCAAATGTGGGACAGGGAGGCGCCTGGCAACACCAGGGCAGGCCACCGGGAAGGATGAACGGGTGTGGGGGGCAGGCTGCCGCGTGGTCCCTGGACACCCCAGAAGACTGCAGATAAGTTTGTGTGTTTCCACAAACAGTTCCATTACCTTGGAGGTCTTAATCTCTTCTAATAGCCGTGTCTGAAGTGTTCGAAGCTGCGCTAAGGCGCCTCACGGCCGTCCACCCAGTCACAGCGCTCTAAGCAGATTTACACCCCTGCTCGCGGTCGGCCTCGACCGTCTTTATTTCAAAGTCAGCCGGGGCCCCTCCGTGTCAGCCTGTAGTCACGCCCCAGCAGAATGCTGGCTCTGCTGGGCACCCTCACGCTTCCCCAAATGAAACTCAAGTTGGCAAGGCAAAGTGGGAGGGGTGGCAGGCAGCCCTGCACCAGGAACCAAGGTGACCAGGGCGGCCTTGTTTTCAGTGTGCCCGGGATGTGGTTTTGATCAGGGAGGGCAGGCCGACAGAGTGGGAGGCGCTCGGCCCAGAGAACACAGTCTGCTACTCGCAGTTCCCAAGAGGAGGGGGCGAGCAGTGCCACGCCGGGCCACACCGGGCCACATGGAGAGGCACCAGGGTCCATCAGGAGTAGAGCAACTAAGGGACAATGTGGGCAAAAGGTTTCATTGTGGTCTCCACAGGATAGGCAAAGCAAGGCAGGGTGAAGAGGTGCAGGATTGGAGAGTTTACATCACCGGTGTCCCTGGGCCACACGTAAAATCCACACACACTAACGATAGCTGATGAGCTAAAAAAAAACAAAAAAAGTCACAAAAAAATGTTATGGTTTAAGATTTTGTGCTGGGCTGCATTCAAAGCTGTTCTGGGCTGCAGGTTGGACATGCCTAGTTTATGTAATTTTAGTGGGTTCTGGGGTACAGGTGTGGATCCTAATTGTCCAATATCTGTTCCTGGGGTGATTTAGGGCAGGGGGACAGTATTTTGGAGCTCATACAAGAAGGCAGGTGGGGCTGGACTCTGATGGAATGATTTCCAAATCAAAGGCATGCTCCCAGGCAAACTGTCTGCTATCTCCAGGAACTGGGGAACCCTGGGAAGGGCAATGCCTGCCCCTGGGGTCCCTCAGGCCCCAAGATGTCAAAATTTCAGGAGACACAGAAATGAAATACAGGATTAACACAAGCCTGTCGGAAACACGGCTGAGGAAACTAAAAACAGAGCTTCTCAAATCTCCTTGTGCACGGGCATCCTGGCCAATGTCACCCCAATAAATTTAACAATAAAAAAGAAAACTGAACGATTCTCACCCATCCTTTTCAACGGCTCCACGGCACCGTTCTGTTTGCAAAGACCACAGTGCCGAGGGGCGTTGGTTGTTTTCATAAAAGGAATGTTCGAGGAATACGGTCATATGTGTCAGCGGGCCATTTGAGCGGCCATGAAGAGGTTTGGGGAGCGTAGGGCAAAGCCTGGTGGAGTACAAAGGGACGGAGCTGACCGCTCTACCGAGGGGACCATGCTATGTCGTGGGGCTTCCTTTCCTTCTATTAGTAGTCTGGCCTCGTGAGAGCTTTGCCCTTTTCCTGCCACGTCGCAGGCTGTGCTGCTGTCCTTCAGGTTCACAGCCGCGTCCAGGGGCTTTTCTACCTGGAGGCTGAGGTGACATCTCGCTTGCAACACTGTGCTCAGCGCCAGGTGACGTGTCACACATACAGAATCAAATAATGGCCCCCCGCCCTGCAGGTGACGAGTTACACACGTTCCGGGGAGCCGGTTACCCTCTGGGCTCTGAGCGCGACCGTCCCGCTCAGGAGAGAGCAGTCGCTCGCTTCCAGGAAGCCAACACCCAGCCCCGCCCTCCCAGGCGTGCTTCCGGGCGTGCTTCCGGGCGTGCTTCCGGGCGTGCTTCTGGGCGTGCTTCCGGGCGTGCGTGCAGACGCTGAGCGCCGTGCGCGGGAGGGGGCGATGACCGCCCCACGCGCTAAGGCCGGGGGCCGGCAGGCAGGTGTGCAGGGAGCAGGGGGCCCAGCACAGCTCAGGCAGGGGCTGCGGGCGGCGGCCGTAGGTGCCCGGGAATGCGAGTGGGGGTCCCGAGGCCCCGACTCAGTCGCTAGACAAGGGCTACCTGGATGAGTTCTGGAGACATCAGGGAAAGCACCACTGACGTCTTCCTTTACTCTTGTTTCCCCCTTTTTGGGAAGGGGACTTGGGTTCTTTGGTGTTTTATAATCTGTTTCTAATTTCAGGGATTTTCAAACCAGGTGAATACTACCCAACTCACTCGTGCCCACAGGTTCAAAAGGCACCTGGCACTGTCAGGCCCGCAACCCTGACCCGCACCCCCGCCCGGCCCCAGCGCGAGTCGCGTCCCACACAGGCACGACCTGTCCCCAGCGGTCGTTCTCGGCTCGGGGCGTCGAGGGGCTCGCCCGGAGCAGGAAGACAGACCAGCAGCCTGCCCCAGCCGCCCGCCCCGGGAGAGGACCCCGCGCCTAACGTTCAGTCCTAAGACTCGATTCCACGTATTTAAGGAAGGCGCGCACACAGTGACGTTCCCTCAGTGTCCCTTTTCAGAGACCATCTAACGTCTTCCTATGACGCAAAATCGGAATGCAGCACGCCTACCCGCACACCTCCCAAGGGCTCTCTTGCCCCACTCCATCTTGCCGGGAGGTTAATTAAGCAGCAATTTGGGGTTAAACTGATATTCTGTGCTGATTATTACGGCCGTGTGACACGGCTGCTCTCTTGTTCAATGTCTTGTTTTCCTGTGGTTGTCCCTAATTGTTCCTGAACCACAAAAGCCCTGTTCATGCCACTTTGATGTGACGGACCCCATCAGTCAGCTGCCACGCCTCCTGTGCCCCCTGGTGCCTCCCGCTCCGTGGGCCCGCTCTAGGGCTCTCCCGGGCCAGCTGCCCACCTGTCGTCCTGGGCTCCTTTTTAACCCCATCTAGTGAAATCTCTGTGCCTCTTGCCTGTGTGGGGTCCCCCATCTCCTGGTTTCCTCTTGCTTGGCTTATAGCCTCATTTTTGTAGAGCACAATTTCTAGAAGCTTCCAGAGAAAGGGGACATGGGAGGTGAATTTGTTGAGGCCTTCCTTGTGTGTCTGCAAATGTCTTCTTCGTTCCGCCCTCACGTCTGCTCGTCAAGCTTGTCACTGACGTCTAAGTTTCTAAGTAAAGAGTCACCTTCCTCGGAGTTTTCAAGGCCGTGTTGCCTGTCTTCTGGATTCGGGTGGCATCTGAGATGTCTGAGGCCACTGGTGCTCTTGGTTGTTTCTCTGTCACCTGTTTCACTTCTCTGCAAGGTTCTGGAATCTCCGTTGTGATCGCTGGTGTTCTGGACCCCCGCAGTAAACAACCTGCAGGAGGGTATTGTCTCACCACCGTTCCGGCCCTTTCTCTTCCCTCTTAACCTCCAAGTTCCTGTCACCCCGTTTCGGAGCTTTTCTCGTGTCTTATTCTTAGATTCTTGTCTCCCCGTTATTTTCACCCGTTTTCTCTTTCTGAAACTCCTGTGGTGAAGTGCCGAACCTCCCAGACTGCTCCCCAGGGGACACCTCTCACCTATTTTCCTCCCACGGTCCATCGTGGCCTGGTGGTCTCCTTCCTAGGGAGTTTGCTAGACTTCATCTCCTGCACTTCTGAATGCTTTTGCAATGTTTAGTCGCCAAGACCGCGTTCGTGTTTTCTGAGATTCCCTTTTTATGGTTTGACCTCTTTATTTCATGGATATAATGCTGTCGCTCCTCTTTCTAAAAATATCACAAGTTTTTAACAGCTTGCCTCTTGGTTGCTGAATTATCTGTGTTTTTTCTGAGACCCCAGCCCCCTTCTCTCCCTCTCTCTGTTTTAATCTCTCTATTTTATTCTATATTTTAGAATACCTGGGGACCCTCTCACTATTCATTTATATTTAAAACTCATATATATTACATTTATTTATATACAAATACCTTAAATAGATGGATATATGCAAATACAAAGGAAATAGAAAACTCATTTATATTTAGGGACAGTTAGTCCAACAGGACTAACTGGAGACCCTGAGTTGGGGGAGGATGAGGCATCTGCCATCTTGATGGGGCTCCAAATGCCGCCCCGTCATTTCTTTGGGCTATTTGGTTTTCTACATGAGAATCCTTCAACCTCTGGCCTATCCAGCCTGTCTCCTGCTGCAGGGTGTCCCTGGCTCCAGGTGCTGAGGGAGCCGCGTGGTGGAATCGCTGAGAAGGGGCTTCCCTGCTCTCTCCGGAGCATTCACCTCCCTTCAGTGGGCTGAGGTTCCCTGAGCCCGAGCGGCTCCGATTCTGGGGAGCCCCAGACCATCCCCCAGGCCTCCAGGAGGGCTGGAGGGCCAGTCATGGCAGTATGAGGGACAGGACCTGACGGCCTCGCTCATGACGTCCCACTCACTGCTGTGTGACTACTTCTCATCAGCCCCCCGCTTTGCAGTCCCCCAGCCTGCCCGGGGCCCCCTGCCTGCCTGCGGCCTCCCCCACGCGGGGCCGCCTCCCAGACGTGGCGGCATTTCTTGCTGAGTCACAAGCATCCCCTCCTCCGAGTCCCCACTCTCACCGCTGTTTTCCTCGTTAGAGGTGTTTTTGTTCCTGGCTGCGATTCCCAGTCTCACACATTCTACTTCGAAATTGTGTGGACTTGTTGTGCACTTCACTCTGGCCTGGCTCGTTTATCCAGGAAAATCAGGTGCGACCCCAAATCCACTACTCACTACCCACAAGGACCCTAGCAAGGCCATTTTCACGTCTGTGATTTTCTGGGTGTCACCAGGCAAAGTCAGTCCCCCCCCCCCCCATAAATGCATCTTCATAGCATCTTGCTGCTACCTCGGCCCCAGAAATTTGGACCAACAACCAGATGCCTCATCAGTTCCTCAACACACAGGAAGGAAGGGGGGTAAAGGGGATGGGCATCCAGAAAAGGGTTTAAAAACAGACTAGTAAGAGGATTAGCCCAATTCAATGTTTTAAGGAAAGCCCTGTGTGTTCATTAAATAAAGGATTGCAGAAAACCACCTGACCTAGAGGTAACTGTCACTAATGGTCACTCACCTGGAGGGGCGTTGAGTAACTTCTACCACTGAGTATTAACTGTGTAAGCACTCCGTCCTTCACTGAGCATGGACCCCAAATTCAGGGACGAAGCACCACTATCCAGCAGAAAGCCATCCGCGTCATACAGCCTGCAGGCGTGTGCGCCTGTGCACATACGGAATGCGCATGCGTCCCTCACCTCGCCCCCAAATTTTAGTCAGCTGGTCATCCTTTGAATGTAGTACTTGAATATATTTTTTATTTTCCTGAGAACAGTTCTGACAAGTGTGTCTACCTGGAATTATATAATTCTCTTTCCACTGTGCCATACTCCATAGTGGGCCAATAACTATTTAAAAAATTAACTGTGTTATCTGTCATGACTTTCTAGTCGGACTGACCTTGTTTTAAAGCCCAATTCTTCCACTTACTGAATGGATGACCTTCAGGGAACTAATAATTTCCCCACTAGGAAAATGGACATGGTATCTATTTTGCAGGTTGTCAGTAGGAATAAGTCCTGTAATACATAAACAACCTGGCATACTGCAGATGCCCACCGCGATGAGATACTGCAACCTTAAACCCTAAAAGTCCATCTTCTCTAAGTAAACAGTTTTTGCCTCCGTTTCTTGGCATCACATCCCCGGGAAGCTGGTCAACTAGAAGCAATCAGCAGCTACTGAGGGGAGATGAGGAAAGTTCTCACGGGCAGCAAGGGACAGTCACATGGAAATGGAGGAAAATCCAGTCACCAGGAGGAAGGAAGCCTGGAAAAAATTCTCAGGGAAGTATTTGGCTCTGGATCAATTTTGTAACCTTTTTTGGACTCTCCTCTTTTAACTACAAATTTAGAAGGTTGGATGATGTCCCTCCAGGTGTGCACTAGGAAGAGTTCTAGATAATTCTGGAATATGCATACCCTTTGTGTCATGCCCTTCTGCTCCCCCATTCAAGGCGCCTGTTGACTTTCGTTTTACCTGGTATATTACTAACTTAATTGCCGACAGATGCTCCCCACTTTTTCAGGAACTACTTATTAACATATTTTGGGAAGGATGCATGAGTTGCTCTGCAGTTTCCTGTCCTACAATATGTGTCTCTGAGTTTTACAACTTCAGCTCAGTGTTTTGCCTACGAAAGGGAAAACAAGACGTATAACAGAAGTTCTATACATTGATGCTTTCAATGTATCTAACAGCATATAACTTTTAGAGTGGGAGAAAAATCCCTACAATTACAATGAAACTAGACATTCCTAGGGATACAGTTTAACATCTCATCTATGTGTTACCCTCAGTATCTCGGGCAGCTGATCACCAAAGCATTGGCTGACCTGCTGCCAGTTCGGTGGATTTGATTGGCTATGAAAATGGTCCTGGGACTGGGACCCATCTGACAATGTTGGAAACTGATGAATGGAATGACTCAACCATGTGGTGACTGCACTGGCTGCTCAGTGACGGAAAGGAACTGTGGGACAAACTCATCTTTAAGCTGCAGGACTGTGCCATGATATCAAAATAAAACTCAAACCGGGAGGCATGATGAGTAATTTTTAATGCTACAATTATAAATTAAACTATGAAAACTTCCTTGTTAGTAAAATACTTTCACTTTTTCTATCAATCTACCAACCTTTACTTTTATCGGAAAGGAAAGGATTGTGCTAAATGTTGCCAGGAATAAAAGAATGTAGAACAGGAATGAGGCCAAAGAACCTACCGAAAACAGACCTGGGAGCCAGACTTCAAGCTCTGTCAGTCACTTTTCACAGAGCCTTGAATATATCGTTTTCCTTATTGTAAAAATAACTATTCTCAAGGAACTTACAGTTTAACTGATTCTATTTAAACATTTGAGATTTTCACTTAATGCCTTCTTACGTTACAAAATTATTCTTAATTTATCTACACAGCAGAGATAAAAGTGCATATTTTTTATGTTCTTCAATTAATTGCATGTAATGAAGTTCCCTTCTTCATCTTAATTGCAGGAATTCTACAAGAACCTATTATAATGTTTTCCCTTTCTCTCTTGATATGTCTCTTTACCCTTAAGGCTGCTAAGGTTTTAATATTTCTAATTATTTCAATCTTTCCATTACATATTCTATCCCACCCACCCCCCAAAAAAATTACTTTTCCTTCTTCTCATAAGAAAATTGATCCAAACAGAACTATGTAGTATCCAGACATGGTAGAATGACCAACTGTCCTGGCTTCCCAGGCCTGAGGGGCTTCCCACTGCGTGGGACATCCATGCTAACGGGACAGTCCCTGACAAATCTAGAACGTGGGTCACTCTGATTCAGAGCTTGTGAGAAGGTCTGCATGCAGCAATGGATTTCTGCATCAAAAAGCTGCGATTTCAGTCCTGCTTTAGAAGTAACTCTTCCTTCGTTGCTGAACAGCCACTGAAAATAATCAATTACCAGATGGATGAATGAACGAACCGGTGACATTTAAGTTCCATTTACTCCAGTGGTTGTCCAGTCTGGGTTCTTACTGGAATCACGTGGTTAGCTTTTTAAAAATCGATACCATTCTCTGATATAATTGGTCTGCAGATGAGTCCCAGTCATCGGCGTATGTGTGTGAAATCCCCTATCTGATTCCAAAGTCACCCAGAGCTAAGAATGCTGTGTCACATTCATTCTGAGATTCGAGCTAGTGGAGGTCTAGCAGGAGACATTCAAAGCAAGGAGAACTACACATGATGGTCCCTGACTTTTTAAATATGACATGCCAGTTTCCACTTCACATTTGAAACAAATGAGAACCCATGAACTGTCTTCAAAGGTAGTCACCTAGGGTGCATAATATATGAGTTTTCTTTGTCACATTTTCCTTCTCACCGTCAATCACCACAATTTACTACTGTACTTTTTGCACACGAAACTGTATGAGGCACGGTGCGGACAAAAAGGTTTAAAACTCATGCCCTGGGCCTCAAGGAACTCAGTGTAGAAAAATGCAAGGTGACTCAATGATGATGCACATGACCTCCCATGGAGCTCAAAGAGGAAAGATGGCTGGGAAATGCACGCAGAGCAGGTAGGCCTCGCAGCTGGTCTGGAGGACCGACTAGGATTTCTACGAGAAGGCCAGAAAAGGACTCGGAGCAGGGGGCACGGCCGTACTGGGTGGGGAAGAAACGTTCAGAGCACCGAACTCAAATACATTTACAAATCGCGAAGTTTACATTCTGAGCAACACAACCACAAGAGGGATGCACAGAGCTCTCTCTACGTGAGGCCAACTGCTGAGAAAGGGGACACAAGCAGGCCAAATCTCTCTCATCATGACAACCGCTCACGGTCTGGACAAGAATCAGACAGGCAGATGACACAGGTGGTTCAACATAAGCATAAAGACAAGTTTGGCCTATAGCTGGGAGGACAAGCCACAGAAGTCCCTTCCCTCTCTCGAACTGGGCCCGCTGAAGAGATGACTCACCCAGGCATCAAGGCTAGGGCTGCAGAGGTCATTGCCAAGCCCTTGAAGTTTCCCACTCTATCTGATCAAATGATTCCTGTTGAAGGAATACACTTGGGACAAAGAGCATGCAAAGGTGATGTGTTATCTTACATGTCATGTTATGTGATTATCAAACACTGACTTTCCCATTACTTTTAGAATGCGATGGCCTTTGCTCTGCATTCCAGAATTAAAGCCCCACTGTTCCCATTTGCCTTTGCCTCCTAAAATAGTTACTTTTTATATTTATTCCAAAATCTGGTTTTTGTGCAAAATATTAACTAAATGCCAATGAAAGATCTGAGTATGCATTGTCTCAGGAAGTCAGCTGGCAGAATTAACATTTAGAAGTAGGCACCACTAGTTATTTCACACATTATTAACTTATATTACAATTCAAATAAGCTTACAGCTGGCAAAAAAAAAAGTCTCTTCTGTAAATGATCTCAAACATAATAGGCTTAATCAGAGATAAATTAAATTAGGCAGCCATGCATACTACAGCATATTAATTCTGAGTAGTTATTAAATACATTTTCTGTTATCAGTGGCGTGAACAACATTATATGCAAACAAATTCTTCAAGAGGGTAGCAAATAAAGTTTGTGTCTGGGATGCTATGTGCCTGACTTTTCCCCATGCCTTCTTACAGTGTTAAATAATCTTTTCTGCTAATGGTGGCACTAGTTTAAGTCCCCATAAATGAGTCAACTTCACTCCTAGGCAATTAAGCAAAAAAACATCAGGCCAAACTGCCAGTGTGGCTTTGGATTTTTCCAAAAAGAACTTTGCTACCTTGCTTTAACAATTTTTAAAAGAAGGCATTAATATGTAGTTGGAACAAAACTGTCTGAAATATAAGGCAATGAATATTCATTATGTGAAAAAATAATGGTGCTTATTCTGCATTTCAGGGAACCTGTGTTGCCTGAGAATATTCAAAGAAGGCAGTTGCTGAGGTTGAATGCGATTTTGTAAAAAACATCTTGCTGTTCTCTCTTTCTGTCCTTGAGTGGTAGTGGTCCAAGATATCGCCTAGCACGGAGACTCCAAGAGCTAACGAATGGTGCTTCTGTGAAAAATAAACAAAAAGCTACATCTCGGTCTTCATAGATGTAATATGCCCCCACGCCCGTGTGTAAGTGTAACACCACATTAGCTGCCCTGGGGTGCTTTTGCCACATTATCTTGTCCTTTTATTAGTCAATCAGGCCCTTTAATTTGCACTTCCAGACGCGGCTCACACACCCCGCGTCTGAGAACACATTGGACGTTTTTTGCACTTCGCACATTGGAAACTCAATGTAAGGCGACACGAACATTAAGCTGCCAAGTAAGCAAAACGTGACACTCGTCACTATCCCTTTTAGCCGTGGGGACAATAATGGGCAAGTTGCAGAGCCTGAGAGCAGCGGGGCCACCTGCGTCACCTCCAAACGGCTCGTGAAGACAGAGGCACACGGCCGGCTCTCCTGACGCGCCCTCAGACGCGGGCACAGAGAGGGCCGCACCGCAGCACCACTTGGTCCGCCGTAAAGTACGCAGCGGGCACGGGGCTGCGACTTAAAGGGATGAAGCCCGGCCACGCCCATCGTGCGCTGGTTGAATCGAGGCTGTTGTTTGCTCCTGAAAGCCCAATGCTTTTCTTTTTAAGCTGGCGAACCAGATCAACTTGCGCACTAAAATGCTGACTCCGTAGTGTTATAACAACTAGATTCAAATAATTATAAACGCAACAGAGGAAATACCTTCGTTTCAATAAATGTGCTACTATCTACCCATCCATCCACCCATCCATCCACCCATCCCTTCAGTCTCCGTTCACTGAATACCTACTATGTGCTAGGCACTGAGTGTAGCTTGACATTTGCCATAGAGAGATGAATGTCATGTCCTTCGGCAGCTTTTCAACGATTGGAGGAGAGACGCACGTGAACAGAGATGCACACAGACAACAAGGGGGTGCTGCACGTGATCGCAGAAATGCCGTCAGGGCCCCTCCCTCCTGCTTAGACACCTCAGACAGGAGAGGGCTGCTGAGCTGACTTCTAGGACCGTGTGGAGAGAGCACACAATGGAGAGTTCTGGAAGCTGATAGAAGGGGAGTGTGTGCACCATCAACAACAAGATCATGGCCTGCCTGGAGACAAGGAAGTGCCTGCAGAACACACGAAGGAAACAAGCACAGGAGGCGAGAGGTCGGCCGATGAGCAGGATGACAGTCAGGCAAGGGTGAAAATACGGGGGTCCCCAGGTGACACATGAAGGAGTGTGGATTTAATTCGCAAAACTCATGCCGGAGAAGCCCCCCGGGGGTCCTCGGAAGGGAGGGAGCGCGAGGAGTGAGGAGGGCCCAGCGGGTCAGAACGCGGGGCCGGCCACTCTCCTCGATGGCAGTGGCTTCGCTGCTCTCTGCTTCACATGGGGCCACCTCAGTGTCTTAAATAACGTTTCCCTTGGCAGCAATTTTAGACTTGCAGAAAAGTTGCAGAGATAATACAGAGTCCGCGCAGACCCCTCAGCCAGGGCCCCCCGATAGTAACACCTGACATGGCCACGACACGTCTGTCACAACGGGAAACCAGCGTCGGTGTGCTGCTAGACCCCACCCACGTCACCGGCTTGTCTGTGTACGCACTCGGTTCCAGAATCCAACCGAGATGCCACATGGCGTGTCGTCCTCGTGTCTCTGGGGTCTCTTTTGACGTGTGATGGTTTCTCAGTTTTCCCTGGTTACTCATGACCTTGACAGTCTCGAGGAATTGTTAGCCCGGAATTGTAGAGGCTGCGCCTCACGTGGGGTTTGTCTGATGTTTTCCTCATGACGAGACGAGGGTTACGGTCTGGGGACGAGTGGCTCAGGGGTGCGCTGCGTGTCTCGTCGCAGCATGGCAGGACGCGTGCGGCCTCAGAACGATGTATCGCTTTCCCTGCTCGCCCCGACCGCTGGTTACCGTAGGGTCTACCGGTTTCCGTGCGCAGTTACTGCTTCCCCCTCCCGTCCCCGCTTCCTCGGAAATCGGTCAGCCCTGAGGTGAGCGCCACTTCCCAGAGGAAGCTACCGCTACCTGTGCTACCTGGGACTGTTCTAGAAGACAGATTTCCCCTCTCTACTCCATTTATGTACTTGCTCAACCATTTATTGATATTAGGATGAGTTCACGTATATTGATTTTATACTTTGGGTTGCAATCCGATATTGTGCTATTTATTTTGTTGCTCAAACTCTTCCAGCTTTGGCCATTGACAGCTTTTTGAGGTTGGCTCTTATATCCTTTGACATGCCCCATCCTTTTGTGTTTTGAGCACTTTATTGCTTCAGGGCATACCAGATGCTCCGGGCTTATACTGTAGTTACACTGTCCCAGCCCTAGAACCAGACAGTTCCCCAAGGACCCCTAGTTCCTTGTAGTCCAAGATCGGGGCACAAATGTATGAGTCGCTACTGGGCTATCACTCTCCCCAGGCTCTCCCAAAAGAGCTAGGAAATACACAAGCATATGCACGTGGCTGCAATCATTTCTGTAGCTGTCCGTCTGTATATAAGGAAGCTAAACACGAGTTCACCCTGACGAGTCCCAGTCTAACTCCGTACCAGCCTTCTTTATCTGCGAATAAGGACGGCTCCCACCATGCACTTATTTGTTCAAATGCAGTATTTGACTTTTCTTTGAAAACAGATTTCTATTACATGGAAACAATAGAAAGAAACTTGAAAATAAACATTGTAAGAGAAGGCCATTAAATTAGTAATGTAGAAAAGTCACATCATTATATTTACGTTTTTAGAACCATTCCGAGAAGGAGTAAGGGATGGCCCAAAGGGACCTATAGCCTGAGGTACAGATAAATGTTAAAAAGAATTCTGTGATGCTCCACATAGCATACTAAGAGCCCGAAATAGAACAGCAGCTTTGGACATATGGAGGAAGAACCCAATTCCATAGGTACTTTAAGAGACGAATGCATAGAACTCACGTGATTGGATGTGGGAAGTGAAAGAGAGAGAAATTGCCTAGTGTGTGGACATTTCGTATTAGTGGGCTCACACAGACGTGGTCTTTTGTCACTTAGCATAGTGTTTTCAAGGTCCATCCACATTGTAGCGTGTATCAGGATTTCATTCTCTTTTTCTCCTGAATAATATTCCATGGTACGTGTATGCCACATTCTGTTTATCTGTTCTTTGGTTGCTAAACATTTGGGCTGTGCATACGAATAATACTGCTATGAACGTTAGTATAGAAGTGTTCTGTGTGAACATATATTTCTAGTTCTCTTGGGTCTGTACCTAGGAGCAGAACTGCTAGGCATTATAACTCTATGATTAGCTTTTTAAGAAAATACTAAACTGTTTTCCGAGGTGGCTGCATCAATGCTGCATTCCCACCAAAACATAGGAGGACGTCTCCTCTTCTCCTCAACATTTATTGTTGCCTGTCTTTTCTATTACAGGAATCCAAGTGGGTGTGAAGCAGCACTTTGTGGTTTTGATTTGCATTTTCCTAACAGCTAATGACACTGAGCATGGAAAACATTAAAAATACATAAAATTCACAGTCATAAATGAAACAAGAGGCATGCAGAAATTTTACACTAAAAACTATAGAATACTGCTGGGAGGTATCAAAGAAGCGCTGCGTAAGTGGAGCAGACGTACGCTTACGGACTGGAAGCCTCGGTGTGTAAGATGTCAGCTTTCCCTGTGGAGCCCTGTGCCGCACCTATTCCCACCAACCTGACCACTTTTAAAAGCTGGCAAGCGAGTTCTAAAATCTATACAAAATTTTAGAAGAACTAGGAAATCTAAACCAATCTTGTAAGAGAAGAACAAGAAGGGCTTACACCACCCGACTTGAGGACGTAACCGTAAAACTGCAGTCAGCAATGCAGGGTGGGGCCCGCACGGACAGCAGCAAAGTGAATGGGACAGAACAGAGGTTCAGAAACACAAGCACACTTACGTGTGGTCGTCAGATATTTGGGAGCAGCACCAAGGCCTTGCAGCAAAGCAAGAAAGTCTTTTCAACACACAGTATGCGAAGAATTACATATTCCAGATAGAATGTCTATCTACCTATATATACACATATCTTAAACCTCAATAAAAATACAAGCAACCCAATATAAAGACAGGCAAACGATTTAATGGATACTTTACAGATGAAGATACATGAACAGCCAGTAAGCACATGAAGAAGATTTCAGCATATCCGTCATCAGGGAAATATATATTAGACCACAATGAAGTATCACGACACAGCAGCAGATGGCTAAAATTAAAAAGGACTGACAACACCAAATGTTGCCGAGGATGGGGAACAGCTATAACTGTCACATAGAGTTGGTGGGGACGTAAAATGGTGTGGCTACTTGAATTGAAGGCTGGCAGTTGTCTCTCCCACTTAATACACAGCTACCTACGACGAAAACCCCACTCTTAGAGACGGACCTAGTAGAAACGCAAGTCTGCTTTCGTGAGAAGACGTGTTTAAGAGCGCTCACAGCAGCTTCATTCACAGCCGTTGTTACCCATCCACAGAAAACAGATAAACTGACATATTCCAACAGCAGACTATCACTCCACAAGAAATAGAAATAAACACCTGAAAAACTCAACAACAGATTAATCTCAAAAAAGCTCACAGTGTGAAAGAAATCGGACACAGAGGAGCATGCAGTGCGTGATTCTATTCAGAAGAAGTTCTGGAACCTGAAATAATTTACTCTGGGGGCTGGGAAGGGGGTTAAGGGATCTTTCTGGGGTGATCCAGATTTGGTTGGCATGGGTGTACGCATGTGTTGGCACTCACGGAAATGCACACTTAAGATATGTGATTTTATGTAAATACATACATAAATTTTACCTTAAAAGTTTTTATTTAAAAAAAATCAGAAACTTTGAATTCTAGCAATGCTACCTATGCCCAAGTATTTAGGGAAATTGTGGTGACATCCACAATCTGCTGTGAAATGTATCCCAAGGTAGGATGGACTCGTGACGGAGAGAGGGACAGAACGGTGCACCGCGGTGGGCACCGTGGTGGGCACAGCAGCGACCACTGCAAAACTCCTGCAGCTGTCCTGTGCGGTCAGACAGTTTCAAACCGGAATCAGGCAACAGACAAAATTCTTAAAAATGAGTCTTTCACAATAAAAGGACAAAGTTAAGTCGAAAGGAGAAAGCAATCCCGGCTTCATAGTTATCAGCCACGTGAACTTGACAAAGTTTTAAAATAAACAGCCTGTTTTAATGTCCTTATTTATAGAAGGTGAGTGACACACAGTACCTGCCGAACGGGACTGTTAAGGGACCCTACTTGCTAATCTCTGGCGAGAGCAGCTGCTGGTGTACGTCGGCCCGGAGCCCCTGTGGCGGCTGCTGTGGCCACAGACCGCACCAACGTCTCCGAAACAGGAGGACAGGGTCTGCCCGTCGTCAAAGCGGCTCTGCTCGCTGCGTAGCGCAAGGCAGACTCACGGTGTTTCTTCGGCTGTGGAGTCAATGCCATTTACTAGGACCCCTACGTCGATGTGCGAGAACGAAGGAAATACTACGTATTTTATGGCCCTTGAAGCCTATTTTTAGACACGGCATTTCCCTGACTGTGAATCCAGGAAAACGCAAGCCCATGGCAGGGAGCGTGCTGGGCCCAGAACAGACAGCTGGCCAGATGCCCCCCGATAAACAGGGGGGCCCTGGAGAGGACACGTGGAAGGACGGGGGGCCTTAAGCCTCCGCAGGCCTTCCTGCCTGGTACTCGCCGAGCCCTCTGAAGTTAGGGGAGTTCTGGATATCACCTTCGTAGCTCCCCTTTAACTAGTGTTATTATTTATTCATTTAGCGAAAACTACCTCATTTTGCCATGTAGAATGTGCACTTTTTTGCCCAAATTTGTGAGGGAAAAATACGGGCGTGCATTGTACACGGGAGTACTCATTCCATATCTACGTAAATGTTTTCAATTGTTTTATTTGCACTTATGAGTGAAAAGTGTAACTCTCATCTAATCAATAACGACATCCACATGCAAAATAATACCCTGGAATATGAGCATTGTTTTTTTAATATAAAAAATTTTATACAGAAAATTTCTCATGCCTTGTATTTGTTCTTGTGTTTTGTAATTATTTGTTACATAAAATTTCTTGTATACCATAATCTGTTTTAAAAATGCTAAAATTCCTTTATAATACAAAAAATAAGTACCTAAATGTCAACAAATAAAAAATTGAATTAAAAAACAAAAATGAAAGATTTTTTTTTCCCCAGAAGTTTGGGCCAAAAACATGGGTGTGCGTTACACACGGTGAAATACAGTAAATTGGAGCTGACCTGGGCAGTTGTACGCATGCCCTCGAGGACCTAAACCAAACGAAGGCGGGTTAGGTCATTTCGGAAGAAAAAAGTTCCAAGCGCAGTGCAAGGCGAGGTCAGTACTATTTATGTCCTGCCACCTCCTTGCTCAATATTCATTTAAAAAATACCTTTTTAGCATTTTCAATCAATAGATAAAGCAACAGCGTTATCTTTTACAAATGACAGGAATTCTCCGAAGAAAAAGGATGCGGGATTTATGGGGACCGTGTGCCACGTAGCTGACAAGTGCATCAGTAAAAATACGCTGTCGTAAATTATATTTTCCATAGCTCTTACAAGTAGCATCATTTTTATAAATACGTATTTTAAATGCAAGTGGAATTTCTGAATGCGGTATCTTTTACTTTCTTTCATTTTAGTAATGTTTCCTTCTGAGAAGAAAACTGGGCTCTAGAAGGTTGAAAATTGTTTCGTGCTAGCGTGACTGCTGTCCTTCGGGTGGCCGAACGCATACGAAGGCCGTCGGGAGAGCACGCAGCCACAAGCGCCCTGGTTTGCCTAGGACACAGCTGGAGACCTTCCGGACAGCCCTCGAGTGCTCGCGGTAATTCTAAGGAAACGTGATTTGCGGGTTTCTACTCAAGACTTGAAAACAACCAAAAATTCTTTTAAATTAAAGGAAAAGAACACCCCACTCCCTTCCCTCATCTTTATTTGGGGATTGTATGTTCTCTGCTAAAATTTAAGATAGATGACTCCTTGGTGCGCGTGAAAAATTTCGAATGAATGGAAACGTTCTCAGACAACTTCCCTGGAACTTTTCCGCTTAGAGTATTTATTCAAATGGTGTCCCTATTGTCAGGGAAGAATTTAGAAAAGTGTCTTTCTATAAAAAGATGTCATTCCTCTCTGTGTAT
Source organism: Lyroderma lyra (assembly GCA_004026885.1). Classification (NCBI taxonomy): domain Eukaryota; kingdom Metazoa; phylum Chordata; class Mammalia; order Chiroptera; family Megadermatidae; genus Lyroderma; species Lyroderma lyra. The sequence goes on along the minus strand of PVJL010006652.1, from coordinate 68,868 downwards.
TTAAAAAGGAACTCTTTGTATTACCTCCAGCACCCCCCCCCCCCGTACTCGCAATATAAGCTAAAGATAAAATTAAAGAAACGGAGACAGGAGGAAGAGGAGACAGGAGGAAGACGGAGCTGGCCTGCAATCAGCGATTCGCCTGGTCTTTCCCTCCCACCTCTCCCCCAGCTGGGGGACTGGAGTGGCTCTCCCCTGTGACCTCTTTCTGGACACACAGCCAGGAGTCAGGTGCCCTGCACGGCCATGCCCTACGACTCTTCTTGAGGGGAACCTTAGTGTTAAGAGGAAATAAAACGTTAGATGTAAATGAAAATACTGCCATTGGGAAACCGCCCTTCAGAGCTTTACCACCAATACACCTGTGATCTTAAAACTTCCTTTCAATTTAAATAGTAATGGGTTTGTCAAAGAAGTATATTAGGAGACTGAGAGTCCAATCAAGTTTATCACTGACTTTAGGTGAATCCAATGTTTTCTAAATTAATGCAAGTCGCTGAGGAGGGTAAACGGCCAAACTTTTGTAATTCTTCCCACTGTGGATCATCATGGAATAAAACTATTAGGGGGAAATTAAGGATTCATGATGCAGTACAGAGGTTTTTGTAGTTTTGTTGAGATTTTTATTAGCCACAAGATGATACTACGGTATTTACCTGAGAGTGTAAAACTGTCCTTGAAATGAATCATCACACAATTTCATCAAGGGCACTCTCTTTAGTGTACCCTAATTAAGGCTTCCCTATGTTAATTTTGTCTCTTTCACAAGCATCCTCGACATTATCTGTCTTTACTTATGTACGTCTATGTCTCAAGTACTAAGAGCACTGAAATTTACCATTTTTCTAACTTCCTAACACTGAACAGCTTTGTTTTCTGCCTAGACCTGCTCACCTAAGTTTTTCTTCAACAGCCCCTGGCATAATGCATTGCTTACCCTTCTACTTTGCAGAGCTGTGTCTGTAAAAAAGAATCCAAATTCAGATTTCAATTCACTCAAAATGAATTTTGCTGGCCCTCTAATCGGAATTGAAAAACCACACTTATTTCCCCACTCTTCCCCATTCTGTTTTAAATATTCATAGACATTCCCTCAAATCATATTTGAAAAATTTATAATCCAACATCATGACCAGTCTTATTGGCCATCGGTGACCTGATGCATCCATCCTTCCCCCCTTCCTTCCTTCTCTGTTGTTCTTTTAAAACTCTATGGGCCCTGCTAGAAAAGAAATGGGACAAAAAATGTAGAAGGATAAATGGAACAGAAAATGTGGGGAGGTGACAGTCGGCCTAAGTGGCACACTTCCTCCTTTGCCACTGCAGCTCCGTCTCTTGGGTGGGTGTCAGGACCAGGTCCCCGCCAGCTCCCCAGAGCACGAGCCTGCAGGGCAGGGCCGGGGCACAGCGGGCCGCGGGCCTGGAGCAGATCCGAGCCGAGGCCGACGCAGCAGCCCGGAGGCAGGCAGGTGGGCGAAGCCACTGCTTGGTTTTCGGAAATCCACCAGAAAGAACAACTGTGCAGTTTGTTGAAATTCCATCTCACTTACTAACAAGGACGTCAAATGAGGAGCCAGGCCACCTGTGGATTTATCACCATGATGGACTTTGATAAAAATCATACACTTACTGTTAGAAAACAGTACGAATAATCTCACATTGGGAATATTAGTTCCACCAGCACAAATTCCACTTCAAAGCACACGTGGCTGAGACTGAGAAGCATTTCTCTGCTGAGTGCACACAAGCACAGACGCCTCAGGAGCAGGGCGAGGCCCAGCACACGGCCGCAAGGACTTCTGATGGAAACCCTTTTCTGAGGACTTATTCTCAGCCACAAAAGTCTCCCTAAAACTAAACTTGCCACAAACCTTCGCTGAGTAAAACACCATCAAATACAACAAAAATAAAGGTTAGTAGGGGGCGGTGGCGGGGAGGAACCCTGCAAACTTGACTTTCAGAAAGGACCGGAGCGTTGCTCGCACGGGAGACCAGAGGAAATTCTCAACACCTCTTAACCACATCATACAGAAGATGACATGTGGCGAGGGGCGACATCATTTACAGTCTGATAATTCCCAGTATCTTGAAGGGAATAAATAATTTAAAAGAGTGAGAATTAAACACAGGAAAGGCTCTGTCAGTGCTAGAAATAATTGCTTTTTCTCTTGAATTTTTCAAAGTTGCATTTTTTTAGTGGTGTCAAGTGGCTTAGCCCACAATCATATACAAAAATATAACTGATCAAAACCAGCTTTCATCTCTTAGAAAAACAACACAGAACAGACTTTGAGAACACTCTAAGACATGCAGCTCTTAAAATTTTAAGGAAGGAGAGACTTTTTTAGAGACCTAAATCATCTGGGAGCCCTGACCAGAGACAGCAATTTTAATAACTCTTGGGAACTGATGTTCTCAGTTAACTTTAATCTTTACTTGTGTTTAGACCTCAGTTTTCAATCACAGGAGGTCTAAATGTTGAAGTTAAGGGTTCTAGTAGATGACAGATGATTGCTAGGAACACGAAAACACCTCCAAGTCAAAGGACCACGTAACCTCTACAAATATTATTACTACGTTTATGCATTTGGTGACTCAGCAAACGTTTATCTAGCATATGCTATGCAAAACACCCACAAAACAACCCTAAGACTTACTGAAAAGTACAAATATATGTGTGCTTGAGGATTTCAATAGCTTCCATTGGTGTGAAGGCACCAGATGCTGATACACACTGAAGCCGAGATCGCTCTCGGAATCGTTGACATGGGCCGTAACTCATGACCACTGACTGAACCTTAGAGGCTAAGGAGTGGAAGCAATCCCTTCTTCCCTCTTTCATTCCCTCATTCGTCTTTGCTTTGCTTCTTCTGCCTCTCCTTGCTGTGGGGACACAATGACACTCGACTGAGATGGAGCTGGTGGAGCCACATGAGGAATGTTCATGGGAAACAGCCCCAGGAAAGGGCAGAGGCACATGCCCAGAATGTCTTGTCCATGCGGAGAGGCAGACTCCCGTTACCAACAGGGACGGACACCTATCTGCACGGAACAGTTGTATTACCTCTGGGCACGATGACGAGGACGAACAGTGAGTTATTTTAACTCTGAACAGCAGACATCCAAAGCAATGTTTTAAAGCAGGGGGTGGGTAGGCAGGTTTATACTTTCTGTAGGGTTAAACTACTTCATAATAAAAATTAGTAACATGGAACCAGTATAATGTTGTCCGTCGACTGTAACTCCAGAACTTTTAAAAGCTGTTTTAACGAATACGTTTTTTAAATGCTGTGATTTCAAAGAAGAATGCTGTAAAAATTCGGGTGATTCGAGGGGGCTGTTCCAGCAAGTCCGACTGGCTCCCTCCGAGCCCAGAATAGACCAGGCTGATTGTCTCCCATCTGCAGCAGGAGGATCAGCGCTGAGTTCATGGGGAAGGAAAGGTGGTCCGTGATGTGTTAAGTCAGTGGCACTCTTGCACATGGGTGGCCTTGTCCGGATGGAAGTTCATTATCAGGACATAGTTATAGTGACTGTTCCAGCTTTAAAAGGGTGTTTCAACTCATGTACCATCCACGAAGTTACTCGTTCTCGTCCATATAGGGGGGATGTGAGGTTTAAGAGACAATGCATGCCACACTTTCATCGCTGCTAAAAACGAACGGTTAAAGTCGGAATTCTGGAACAACAATTTGCACACTTGGAGTATTGATTAGTTGTGGAAGACCACAACTGAGCTTTTTTTTTTTTTTAGAACCTTCACAAAGACTTCCCTTTCTTTATAAGTTACCATTAGACATTTTCTAATGTAATTCCATGTTTTTTATTAGATACTGGGGGACTCTAACAGGATGGAAACCCATGAAGATTTTATTAACTTTGGATCATATGTAATTCTTAGAATTAATAGCAAGGAGCCAAACGTTTTTGTTTTTGTTGTGTCTTTGTATTATCATAGTGCTAAACAAGTCTGAAACATTTCGCTGGTGAGGCCAGAGTCACCTGAGTGTAAAACATGAGGGGTGGCACTATGTAAATAAGTGGTATCACACAGCACATGTTTTTCGGAAAAAGTAGTCTCTATGCACCAGAATTAAACATATGCTCCCAACAATGGGGCATATTGACCTATAACTGTCAATATTATATGCCTGCATTTTTTATTATATGTTAATTTTCCCCTAGTAGAGGATCATGGTCTCATAAAGCTAACATTTATTCTTCCATCTTTGCAGGGATAGCAGTGCATTTAGGGAAATGAGCACGTCTGAGAAGTCAGTGTAACTTGTGTCCTGCGCACAAAGGAAGACAGGACAAGAAAATCACCATGTTTAAAAATCTGGCTCAGGAGCTCGGTCAGATGCTTTAAACCAGTAACAAAGGAAGGAAAGCCTTTGATGTTATTATTTCTCCCTCCAAAACTGTAGCCTTTTGATAGGTGATAAATCTTACCATGTAGGCTTCTCATTTTACTAGAAAGCAAAGAGGAGAGTCCTGTCATCCAGTTCTCATGTTCAACTCTGCACTTACGGCATCTCGGGAAGGTAAGACACTAAGGACCGAGACACCCGACTTAGAATTTTCTCATTTTGTTATTAAGTAGCCTTTGTACTAGAGAATTCCACGAATTCTTACGCTAAACTCAAAGAAAACAGTCGTGAATGGGAATTTGCTTTCTGGGGGAACAGGTGTACCTGTAATTGTCTCAGGGGATCAGAGCCTTAGCAAAGCTTTTGGGGGAGAAGTTCCCCGAAGCTTGATTGTGTTTAAGTCCTTTCTTTTTCATTGACAACTTTCCTTGACACGTGAGAAGGATCTGAGAAATAAAAGTCACCAAGTCATTTCCCTACTGTCTGCATGCATGAACAGTGACATGGGGTCCCCCAGAAGCCAGGGGGGAGTAGACAGAAATGCTGAGGCAAGGGACAGCTGGCTGAAGGGGGAGAGCTCCAGCTTCAGTCCAGGGCACCCCACAAACTGACCCTCAATGTCTAGGTCCTGGAGGAGGAAGCTGAGCTGGGACACAGGGCGGAAAGCAAGTGAAAACGCTCTTCTTTTGTTACCATTCTCAGATTTCAGATCTGCTACCCTGTTCTCTCTCAGTGATGGAGCTGGTAGCTCTACAACACCAGCCCCCCATTTCCCCAGGGGTTCAGGCCCCACCTTTTCCCTAAACCTCCAGAGGTGCCCTCTCTCTGACAGTCTCCTACACTGAGTTCTGATAGGACCTTTCCCGTAGCCCCCATCCCCATATCCAACAGCAGCATCAGGCCAGAAAGTCTGTTCCTCCGCAAAAGCATCTGTACGTGCACACCAGTGTGTTTTCGTAACAAAGAGCTGAAAAGCACACGTGAGCCCAGAACAGAGACAGACGGGGGAGAATGGTGCTCAGAGCCAAGAACGAGGGTCCAGGCCCAGCTCCACCCTTTGCTCAGCTGCCTATTTCAGGAGTTAGAACTCTAAGAGCGAAGGTCAGTCTCTGGGCAGCCCCGGTCGTCCTCTGCAGGAGGTCTGAACCTGGTTCTCACAGAGACGGGGGGCTCGGGAAGCTTCTGGCCTCTGGCCACTGGGAACCAGGGCTGTGGACCACTCGCAAACCCATGGGACGACCTTGCATCAAACTGTCAATGGCCTCACTGAGAAATATCCATCGATGATTTTTAATGCTCCTTCAACCAGCGGGACTCTTGTTTTGTTTTTAATTCATTGGGGTGACAGTGATCCATAGTCAGACAGGCTTCAAGTGTAGGCTTCTATGATACATTCTCTATGCATTGCACTGCGTGTTCACACTCAAAGTCAATGTCACCGTATAGCTGACCTCCTTTATCTTTTCCCACCTCCTGCCCCAAACTGTTGTCTGTGTCAAAAGTTTCTGTTTGTCTTGTTTGTTTGTTGCTTTCAGTTTCACATCCCACATATGAGTGAAGTCACATGGTTCCCACTAAAAGCTTCTGCACAGCAAAAGAAACTATCACCCGAACAAAGAGGCCACCAATGTAGTGGGAGGAGACACTGCAAACGCCACCTCTGACAAGGGACTGCCACCCGCCACCCTATCAGAGCTCGCAGGACTCAGCAACACACAACCAAACAACCCAATTAAAAAGTGGGCAGAGGACCTGCAGACACTTCTCCCAAGACGACGAACAAATGGCCGACGGACACATGAAAAGAAGCTCACCTTCACTAGCTCCCAGGGAAAGGCAAACCAAAACCACAGGGAGACAGCGCGTCACACCTGTGACAATGGCTGTCACCCACAAGACAAGGGACAAGTGCTGGAGAGGCTGCAGAGGAAAGACGTTTGGACGTTTTAGCTTCAGTGGAATGAAGAGAACATTAGAGCTGTGGGGAAAAGCTGTGGGAAGAAATACGTTTTTGGATTATACCATTTCATAGGAAAAAACATTTTTTTTAAAAATGGGTTTATCTGTCCTGAAGAGAAAAAGGATGACTCGAGTCCTTGATGATACAGGGACTCCGGCCAATACTTGCTCTCTTTCCATGCAGGAAATAAAGTGCCATTCTAGAAGGCTAGGAATTTTCTAGGCTTTCTTGATAACAAGGTTTCTAAGAAAGGAGAATCTGTATGAGCTTTCCAAAGAGAAGCAGGTATCTCTGCCTGAAGGTTTGAAAACCAACAGATTCTTGTTGGTTCCAGAACGTCCAGGCGGGACTTGCTTGCAGCCTGAGGCGGAATATTTAGGTAACTGACAAGTCCCTCGCAGCACTTCCATGTCTGGGTACAGTGATGAGGTTTCTACACGTGACAATGACCTACCCAACTGACAGACTCGAGAGGTGAAGGCGAAGGCCCCGGCTCCCAGCCAGCCCCCCAACACGTGCGGCCCACCTCGCGCTCCCACGGGAGTCAGCCACGGGGCCCACCCGTGACGGGTGCAGCGCGGAAGCTGGAATCCAGCCCCGCAGTAAAATCTACTCGGATTTCTCAGCAGAAATGAAATTTAAGAACCAACAAACAACAACACAGACACGGGCTATTCGGGGAGAAAATACGTGTCACCGTGGACAGACCACAAGCAAATGAAATAGAAGCTTATGGGAAAGGGACATGTCCTGCAAGGGAAGGACCGTGTCCCTCCTCCCTGGCTCTTGGTGTCATTTCTGTCCACCGTGTGGACCAAGCTGTATCCTCGCTCCTGTTTACTTTTCCATCCATGAAAGACGCACGGATCGAATGTCCCCTTCAGGTCTTTGTCCGAAAGCGCTTTCAGAATAAAAGGGTTTTACGTGTGTTACTGCAACAGCAGAACATGGACTTCCGAAATCCATCGCCAGCGAGCTGTTTGCTCGAGTCAGCAACACTGCTGTTAGGGAAGTTTAAAGCTGCTGATACACACACATTAAAGGAAACAACAACGGCCCTTCCCTACCATTACTAATCGGAGGGTCAGTTGCCTCTGGTCGAACTAAGTGACAACGTTCTGGCCACTGAGACTTTAAAACTTAAAAAATGTCAAAATGATGATACTGGTTCCCAACCGATAGCAGTTTTGACTTTCAGTGTTTCAAACTACAGTTCATCCACAAGGTCTTAAGTAACTGAACAAGACACTTAACAAAGTCTGACACACGCGTGTGCCGAAGGCCACACAAACTTAAAATCTGTTCCGTTAGAATTTCTGAACGCAGATAGAAATTTCCTACTTTCCTCGTCACGTCCCAGAGCATCCAATAATAAGCATGGGAAGCCGCGTACCAAAGCCCTTCCATCTGGCCCCGTCTCGCAGTGACATCAGAGTCACAGGCTGTGCACCACCTTGCAGCGTCCCCACTGCAGGAGGCGACGACTAGTACCCACGTCTAAACAGCTCTCACACCCCCGACGTCTTCACCGAGACCAGTGGGAGAATTGGCACCGACCTTCCGCCCGCAGATCAGAGGCGGGTGCGCTCGCTGGGCCCGCCGGGGCAGCGACTCCCGGGGGTCCGTTAGGTGGCAGCTGTTCGCCGAGGAAGCCTCGTGGAGGACGGTGTGGCTTCGATACGGCGGGTGTTTCTGGAAGGAAAGGGAGGCACACGGTGAGGACGGGACCAACGCAGCACTACCGCCCGTCTCAGAGGTCGCAGCCAGTGCTGCCACTGCTGAATCAGCGGCGTTCATGTCTGTTAATTTTGTGCCCCCCCATCTCCTTATTCTTAAACGGGGGACAGCGAACTGTCGGCACGGCATTGAGAAATTTCTGAAGGTCAGAATCGCTTTAGCAACTAAGCGAGCTACACAGCCTCGGGCTACAGGGCGGGAGCAGAACAGGGGCCCCCGGGCCGCAGGTCCAGAGCTCGCTGGGCGCCTCCCAGCCGCAAGGCACCGGCCGGGGTGGCACAGGCGGGGCGCCCTGCGCCTGGCCCGCGGTGGCTCCACTTGGCGGACGAGAAGACCGAAGCCCAGTCAGGCCGCGAACCCCGGTCTACCACCTCGGGTCTGACGCTCGCTCTCACTGTGGCCTCTGTGAGTTAGAGAAATGCTCCCCGACACGAGAGCAGGTAGCGCTGCGGGACGCTCCATGGGCCCAGATACGACTAAATTAATCGGCCGTGTTCTTCTTCATTCGCTTTGGTTTTACGTCAAACGCTCTGTCAGGCCCCCCAGGAATCCTGACCACCAGCGTTCGGCAGTGCACGATCTCTCCCACCTTCCCCCCTCATGCAAAGAGGGGACTCACTGGAAACCCAGCAGCTCCTCAAGGCTAGCTACACGAACGTCTCGTCTTTCTCGGGTCCCTCCGCTTGGCCTTTCACTGTCGGTGACGGAGTGCCCTGTCTCCTCCTAAGGGTTTTCCAATTAGAGATGGAACCCACGCCTTCTGTGTGTCTTCAGGCCTGTCTCCATCTTGCAGCTGAGAGTGGCGGAGCAAGGCTGGAGCTCCCCCTAGGCTTCCGGTCTCAGTTTTCAGTTAAATATCTACATATTTCAGGGGGTCCCAGGGCCCACACAGACAGCCCCACAGCTCACCCTCCACCCGCTGCCATCCACCCCTGCACGGTGTTCCAAGGTCATGGCCCCCAGCTAATCACGTGAATGTTTCCCCCCGAAGTTTCAGCTCTTAATGCCACAGACGTCTGTCTGAGTCTTGGACTTTTTAGCTCATATCCACACCGCATTTGAGAAGGCCAGAGAATGATGGAGTAGGAAGGTCACACATAACTGCTTAAAATTTCTCTTTTCTTTTTGGCACCAAAAGCTTAAGTCATGAATAAAGAAACAAGGAAAAACCATTGATGGCATTTTCAGAGCCCTGCAGCCCAATAGCCTGAGATTATTACATGGGAAAAAAAGGAGAAAAGAACAGAGCCAGTTTATCATTGCACAAAAGAAGGGGAAGAAAGCTCGATAAAGAACGGACAAAAAAAAAAAGTATTTGGACTGTAGAATCTAACCTAAATGACAGGAATACATAATAAATAGAAACTCTTCTTAAAAACCTCATATATTAGCATTTCTGTTTTCTTGATACCATTTAAAAGCAAAGTCATCAGGTTATACGCCTGAACCTGAGGACCTCTTTTCCCACCAAATCCCAATGGCGATGATCAAGTCTTCACTCAGCCGCCATTTGTCGCACACTTATGAGTCAATAAGTCAGAAAACTCCAGGAATCCTGAAATAAGCAAGGTAGCATCACATTGCCTTGACGGGATACACCAGGTGTCCACATTTCTATGATGCTGCTGGAGAATGGGGTCTGGACCGGACTGCCTCGTTGGGGAGGGGTCCTGATTCATCACGTACTAGGGGTGAGGTACTTGAACTTGAACCTCAGCTTCCTCATTGGCAAAACGCAGAAATGCTACACTTCTGGTGCAGGCTGGTGTGGGCATTAAGTAATGTCACCAAGGTGACGTGCTCGGCGCACACAGAGGCGCACGGTCAGGACCCACCACACGTCAGGAAGACGACGTAGGAGTACTGTGTAACGGAGCGTGAGGATGTTGGCGAGGCCAGGAGGGCCCGAAGCTTTAGACAGCTAAAGATCTTCTCTGTTGGGGATGACGGGATCAGAAAGGCTTCAGTGAGGAAGATACTATAACACTCTAGATCAACCACAGCTAAACACACACAGAGGATCGATAGTCCAAATAAGCCAGGCCCTTATCTGTCATAGTAAGTCAACAGGTAATGTCAGAATTAGACAAATCAAGAAATGGTAGTGATGTGTGCGTACACACACACACACACACACACACACACACACGCTTGATTCAGCTGATACTATAAATACGAGGGCTGTCCGGAAAGTATCTGGCCATATAGTATGAAAAACACAGGCATTTATGGCTGAATTTTTTCCAGGCAGCCCTATATGTTTACAGCTATAAAGGCACTAACAAAAGTATAAACACAGAAGTATCACAAGAATTATAAGCTTTTCTGCGTGCAAATAAATCCAGGGATGAGATCCAGGACTATAGCTTTTCATGATACGCCTGCTGTATTTTTCAATTTTTCAAAGCACGAAAGTGTATTTTTTATTGATAAAAATAAATGTGAACTATTTGTTAACATTTAAAAGGCATCTATTTGGAAATTATCCAGCTAGACTATGTGCTTCAAAGGATAGTCCTGAGCATTTAAATAAGGTCTTGTTGGTAGTTCAGAAATTAAAATACTATGTTTTATGTCTCAAACAGAAATGTCTTCTACAAATCCTATCCTGTGGCAGACATTATCATAGAAACATCTTATAGTATACGACAAAATGGCCTACTGCAGGAATACTAGGTGCTAAAGAAATAAAGAAAGTGGTGGTTGAAGTACTCATGGAAACACGTGGAGTGAGGAATGCCTGTCCTTCATGACTTCCCCTCACCGCTGTCAGAGGAAGGGGCCAAGCGGGCTCTTCTGCTCACTAGCCCAGCAATGGCAGGACCGCTCACATTGGAGCCATCCTCAGATAGCCTGAGTCTGTCCTTTATTTCACCTGTAATTTCCAATGAGCAATGTGACAAACTGCCCATCAGAATCAGAGTCTGCGGGCCACATCCCCGACTCTCATTTCTAGGACACAATGCCTCCCCCGTCAAACGTGCTATAGCTCCAGGGACTGTAGGCGTACCGGCACACGGCGGGATTTATGTCACTGGGGATGTACCTGGTGTGGCACGAAGCTGAATCTTCTGGATATATAGTAACTGCTCTGTGATACAGATTTGGAAAAAGTAAAAATGAAGTGGAAAACCTTAAAAAAGAGACACATGTCAAAATGAGAAAGATTGTCGAGCCTGTGGATGGTATTCTCATCCATCTTCAAATTTTCTCTGCTCTGTGTTTAAACATTTCCAACGAAGACTTTTTCTAACGTCATTCGATATAGGCCAACATCTGAAACTCAACAGCAGACTTGAAATGCTTCCCATTTTGTAGGAGCTATAAAAATGAGTGCTGGCTTGCTTTTCCCAAGAACGAAAATGCAGGTTTCCCCCTCCCTTCCTGAACGAGAATTTCCCAGCTGCTGCAGAGCTTCCAGGCATGTGTTCTCAGGGGTGGATAAATCCTACATGTAAATGCTCGTTAAAAAAAAAAATCAGCTTAGAAAGGTTCACAAGTAGTAACAGACTTCAGATCTCCGTTGGAAGTCATTACAGGAAGAGTTTGTCTGGATATAGATATAGAGATGGAGACAGAGAGGGAGACAGAGAGGGAGGGAGGGAGAGAGATTGAGAGAGAGAGAGAAAAAGGATGTCACCAAAATGGTTTCTGCAATAGAATAACAACCAGAAAAGGATGACCTCGCTGCAAATAAAATCAGAGTTTAAAGAAGCTCCCGGGTCCGGCCAAGTAAACTTTCACAAGCGTCTTGGATCAGGAAACGAGGCTTTGCTGCCTCACCAGCCCGCACTCTTGTCTCTGATGCATTCACATGCAGCTAACATTATAGTCGCTATGCAACCCTAGGTAAGTTCCAGGAGAGCCAGAGCGTTGTCTCGTGTACCACTGTGTCCCATCACTAGAAGAGTGTGACGTACGCTAAGTATTCTGTAAATTTATGGTTTTATTGTTAAGGAGCAAAGGAGCAAGCAGAGGTGGAAGCGCCGTGCAAACCCTACCACCTTCTGAGATGTGCGTTCTCCCTGTGATTCGGCGCAATCCAACCCCTGCTGGCGCCGCTCTGGAGGGCTCCGGCAAAGCCACCCACTGCACCTGCAATCCTCATGCTGGCCTGTGCATCCAGGCTCACCACAGGTGACAGGCAGAACAGCGCCGTGGCTCCGTGTCAGCTCTGGAACCAGACTGCCTGGGTCCAAGTTGCATCTCTAAGATGGACGTATTGGCGGTATGACCTTGAAAGAGTTACAGAACCTCATTATGCTTGGTTTGTTCATCTGTACATTGGGGATCACAGTACCTAACTTAGGGGGTGTTGTGAGATTTCAATGGCTTCTATGTCTGTGTATCCCTCCCTGAAAATAGGGCCTGGAACAGAATGTACTAAGTACTGAGGCTCCCGCTCTTGTACAACAGGGGTGCAGAAAGCACACAAGGAAACTCCCTCATGTCCATGCTGTGATTTACTTCTTCACTCACTAATGCCATACAAGTTTAAGGACAGATTTTATATTCCTGAATCCCCTGACGCACCGCCTGAGGGCCCCGCGGAGCTGCCGCTCAGTAATTTACGTGTTTTGGATAAAATAGGGGTGTCAGCCGAGGCATTGCATCCCACAGACAGCTTCAGGGCCTCCGTCCACGCCGCGTGCTCTTCAAAGCACACTGCTAACTGCGTCTCCGCTCCGTGAAGGCCTAGGAAAGAGGCCCGGGCATGACAAGCTTCCTTAACAGCAAAGCAGCTCCAACCGCTCCTGAGACTTGCTCTCGGAACACTCCGAGCGTCGGTAAGCCAACATAGTTGCAGACAGCAATTGCATCCTCAAGAGCTTAGTTTATGATTGCTGTACACACGGCAGAACGTGTGCCATTGCACTTATTTAGACTCTGCTTCATTAGCATTGAGATCCAGCTGTCGGTCGACACCAAAGTAAACACATTAGATTGATGTGAGATTTTTCTGGAGACGTTAAAAGGAAAACTCCAAAACAAGACACCGTACCACGTCTGAGCCACGTTCTCAGTGGTAGTAACTTTTCAGTTACAATTTACTAAATTAGGTCAAGGGGTTCTCCTGCGGGCAAAGAGTAGTTTGCCAAAGAAATTCTAGAATTCCTAAAGTAAAGCATAAAGCGACATGCCATGTCACTGATTCTCACCTGCCCTTTTATGGGGCCGTGGGAAATGTTAGATCACCAGTCTGCACCCTTTCACCTCCCTGTGGCAGAAAAACTGTCCCCAGCACCTGCTACTTTGAACTGCAATGATCTGGCGGGTTCATCCTAAGAGATCCCAGCAGATCACCAGGATTTCCCTTTCCACAGGTGATCATGTAAGGACCCCAGTGTAACGCTTATGAGTGTGTGTGTGTGTGTGTGTGTGTGTGTGTTTATATTTACATATATTGCATATGCATATGAGTATATTGCTTGACTGATTTTTTTAAAAGATCAAGTTGAGTTTTTCTCTTATTAGTAGGTCTACAAATAGCTGTTCAGATTCAAACCCTTACAAACAGTTCCACAAAACAGTGCTGCCAGAGTAACAGAGCCCAGAAACCTACTTCTGTCTGCCCGGACTCTGCCCTTGTAATTACACAGCACTACTTGAGGCTCTCCTACCATTTTGCATATTTTCATCCAAAAATTCAAACCTTTTCCATCCTGAGAACAAAAGCTGGCAAGAAGCGCTCAAGTGATGAGCGAACAAAACACAATGAAAAAGCAACACGCTGACACGAAATGCCACGTGAGCTGTCGAATGGCAGCCAGCTCCAAAGTTTACCGAAATATTTTGAAACGCTCTGCCAATGAGCACGTCATTGACTGAAAGACGTGCCAGCACTATTCTAGGGACGTCTGACATACCGCACAATAAAGAAAACCATTTACAAGAAAATATTAAATGTCAGACATATTTTGTTGGAGGGCTCCCAAATCCAAGGCAGTGTTTTACCCCCAGTTTTGGCCAAGGATATAACTGTGATGCAATTGGTTTCGTATTTGGATGTGCATATTTTACTTACTGCTTATCACGTGCATTTTTGCATGGCAGTCAAAGAAATCAGTCCATCGGCCTGTATGTATTAGAAGAACCAAAGAAGTATAAACTTCCTGGCTCAAATCGCTATTAATGAGACCCTGATTTGTGGGACCAGCATCTGCCATTCCAAATTAGCATTATATTGTTCCTTCCTTCTTTCCCTCCTTCCTTCCCTCCTTCCTTCCTTCCATCCATCCATCTATCCATCTATCCACCCACCCACCCATCTATCTAGTCATTGTCCACCTATCCCTTTCTCTAACACGCATTATTAGTCTAGTACCTAAGATGTGTCAAGCATTGTGTTAATTGCCAGAGATGTAATGATGAATAAGATAGTTTTTGGCATCCTGGGGTTTATAGTATAGGTGCAGAGACTCGAAGTAAAAGGAATAATCATCATAATTTGTGCTAGGGACTAGGCTAAACCAAACGCAGCATGCTATTAATAGATGGGAAGGAGAGAGACAAATCAGAAAGGATTCCTGAAAGAAATATTATTATAACGAGGAAAAAAAATAACATAAAAGTAATGAAGACATTGAAAATCAATAAATTATAAAAAAAAAAAAAACAAAAACAGAAAAATCACAAGTGCTTGTTTACCTTCAAGTAGAAGTTCTCCCTTAGCTGTTGATTGGATAGTCCTAAAATTGGTAGTTCTCATAGAAAAATAAGGATCTCAACACTACAATTTTCCATTAACTTATTATACCAACAACTAAATGTTTTCACAGAAGATACCAAAATCTTTAACTATGAAATGCATATACTAATGCAATGCTTGTTTACATGCAGACACATCTGTACATACATTTGTATGTGCATCTGTTTCGCTCCTACGGGGCAGTGAGAGAAGAGGAATAATTAGCTTTTATCCTTGTGGGCTGAGCACAGCAATAATACCTAGTTCGTATTCATCTCCGGAGACAAAGAGGCAATTTTGGACGTTAGCCCTTTTGCTTGTTGGATTCTGTTTAAAGTAGGATAAAACACACTTCAAACAGTTTTATGTATCCTAAATTTCCAGTCAAGAGTTTGTTTTTAGTTCTAAATATCTCGTTCCCATTACAGTAAGTCCCTTGGAGGAGCTCCTAAACCAGAAGCAGCTATTTAAGGGCTGCCCAGAAAGAAATCCAGCCCTTGTCAATATAAGGAGAACGGCTTCATGGCTGGATACTTTTCAGAGGGCCCTTGTCCGTACTTCAGGGAAGTGTTTATACCGAGCGCCAGATAAACTTTTATCTTCATAAATTACAAAAGGTCTCTCCGATCCTTTATTTTTTTCTAAATCCTCCCTTCTGTTTTCCACTTTGGTATTTGAACTTGTAGCTGCTCCCGAACACAGCAGTTGAGAGGGACTGTGAACTGAAACATCCGGGAGGGAGCGATGCACACTGCTTAGCCGACCACCCACCCCAAGTTCTGGGTTCTGGACCCACTCAAGCCAAACGGCTGCTCTAACGAACAGCTGCTATACAAGATGCGGAAATCCACCGGCGGGCCCATTTTGGCTTCATCCGCACAACTGTCTTACAAGCGGGGAAGTCTAACAAGGGCACCGTTTGCCCTACGAAGTAGTGACTCCCTCACCTAAGTCTGCTGAGCCCTGGAATATTATCAGCTGCATAATCAATCAAGATGCCACAGAAGGGACAGGTGCTTCTCGGAGAAAAGCGGCCAGAAGTCCTGCTTTGATCACTGTCACCCTCCCCAATCCTAAAACCAGCTTGTCATGGGGACGGGGCATCCTGTCTGCCCAACTGCAGGCGGAAGCACCCTCATTTCCGATAACTCAACAATGGCTGCTTCACTGGTGCCTCGCAGATACACATCTCATTGCCTCTCCCCCGCGGGGATATTATTCCTATGCAAATGAGTGTTCACAGCTTTCATAGACCTGTCAGAGGTCACAGAACCAGAAGTAGCAGAGCTGGGACCAGAACACGGGTCTCCTGAGTCCCTGGAAGTCACATGCTCCCAAACGGTACACACTCAGGAGATGCTTCCAAAAGATTCTGGGGTGATCTGCTTAAAAATCACTGTTGGTGGATTTTAAAATGCATATTTCTGGATCCCAGCCAAGAGCTAAGAATTAGATGTGTGTGAGGTGGGGGGCAGAACCTGCATTTTAATAAGCTCGCTGGGCGAGTCTCGGTCACTGGAGTCAGAGAACTAGTCCTCTAGGTCTCTTCTTTCGCTGAACTTGGGAGGGTTAGTCAGCTTTTCATTAGGAACATTTCTGAGACTTTTTTTTTTTAAATTCATCATTTGAGTGTCTTTTATAAACGGCCACTGTCCTGCCCCTCCTGGTCTCACGTTTTTTATTTAATAAATACTTAAATACTACATGCTCAGCCTTGTTATTGATTGAATCTTCAGTATGACGTTATGTGGTAGATGACATGAGTGACAACACCCACATTACAGATGAGGACACTGATGCACCCTCTCTGATGCAGAGAGGCCCAACAGACTTGCCTCAAATCGCACCCGAGACGTGATCCCAGGCTGGCTGGCTGGAGCTCACGTGTCATCCTCGCTGCTATGCTAGACCCGCAGCTGCGAACGAGGATTTGCAATCACCCTGACGAGTGCGGGGAGAGCACGGCCCACGGCACCTTGCATTCGGGCTGGGAGGAGTGTAGAGTTTCTCCACGTGTGCTCCTCCCGCATACCGCCTTCTCCTGTCCCGTTCTCTACGCCATCACGTCCTGTGTGCCCTGCCCGCCTCTCCACATGGCTAATTCCTCCTCATCTGACAAATGCTCGACACGCACTGGATGTCCAGGGTGGGTTCCAGGCATGTCCAACCTGCACGCGGCCCAGGTGGCTTTGAATGTGGCCCAACGCGTGTTCGTAAGTGTTCTTAAAACATGACGAAAACGATGCACGGACCATCTGTTCACTCGTCAGCCGTCGTTCGTGTGAGTGCATTGTATGCACGGGCCAGGACAGTCCTTCTTCTCCCATGTGGCCCAGGGAAGCCCAAAGGGTGGAACCACCGGGGTTAGACTGTCCTCTCCCACGGCCCCCTGGGCCTCCTGGCACTAAGGACACTGAGCTGTCCTGCAGATGGGCCCTGTTTCCTGCCAGCGCCCCGCGGGCAGCCGTCCAGCCTCACTCCTCTCGGCCCAGGCGCCTCGCGGGGCGCAGGAGCCGCAGGGATGCCGGAGGCACAGATGCAGGGCTGCGGAAAGGCAAGCGCGGGCCGTGCGCTCCGTGACACACCTGGCCTCTGTTTGCAGCCCGCTGCGGTCATTTCCATGTCATTAACTTCTGGACAGAAGGCCTGGAGGGCAGAATGCGAAGGCTCCTGCCCATCGGAGGTCAATCCAAATTCCGGAGAAAGCCTCTCTGAAATCCTAATTTCCGTCGGTGGGAACTCCTCCATGGGTCTGTGAAAACGCGCGTTAGACAGGTTTGCTGGGGCTCGGCCGGTGCAGACAGAGGGGGAGTCGAGCATGCTGGCGGGGGCGCCGGCGGGGCGAGCAGATGGGGCCGCGAGGCTTGGCTGCTGAACCCCGAGCTTTCTCCCCACCTGGCAGAAGCTCTGCTCCCCTGGTGGTGGAGGGAGCCAGGTCCCCTGCTCCGCTGTGCCAGCCGGAGCCATCTGGGAAAAACAAAACTTTCACCCAAGAACGCTGGGAACGAGGGGCACGCTGGAGGACTTTGGTTATTTGGCGCCTGCTTCCAGAAAAATCCAGCTGGTATTTTTATCGAACTTGTCTCTCGGTGGCCTCGTAAATCCAGCTGGATAGCTGCAGAATGGACTAGAGTCTTAGGCTGAGCATTTTCACGTGCCTGGAGAGCCACCCGAGTTGCCCTTCCATTCCTCAGGCCGGCAGAGCCGCCCCAACACAGCACACCGGCCCGTGCGGCGCCCCGAATGCTGGAGATCGCACTCACGCTGAGCGCACTCACGGACGACTTTCCTCCTTTCAAAGAGATTTAGTCCTTTCCGTCACATCAACAAAGTGTATCAAAGACCGACAAAATGGAATTGGTGATTAGAACAGACTGTATGCGTTCTTCCTTCTTGAAAACAGGCTAAACCCACGATTCAGTGACGGGAGCTCCGAGTCCCACACCAATGCACCATGCGTTCCAGCGAAACGGGCCTGCACCGCGCCCCACAGTGACCAGCGCGCGGTCCTCATGCATGAGACAGCAGGGGCCAAACCTTGGGGACGTGCTGTGGTGGACACAGCAGAGCAGGCAAGTGAGAGGAAGTGTGCAAGGAGGCTGCTCCACGCTCGGTCCCCACCCCTGAGCAGAGCAAACCGGGATGGACACGCTGGTGACAAGTGGGTGTGGCCAGCAGAGGCCGAAGGGGGCCGGATGGAAGCCCACGCCCTGTCACGAGGAGCTCCCTGAGGTCCGGGACTGTGCCCTCCACGGCCTAGGTGACGTCCAACCCGCGGCCCAGGACGGCTTTGAACGTGGCCCCGTGCACTTGCTTAAAGCATCATGGGATTGCTTTTGCAACCTTATTTTTAGCTCATGAGCAGTCGCTGGTGTTCGTGTGAGTCTAACCACTGAGCTTCAGTCGCCACCACCGGCCTGACCATAACTAACGTGGGGCGTGGGCCGTTCCCTCCCCACATTCTCCTTCTTGTCAGGGGTATGTGTGCGGGTGACAGGGCACAGCCCCCCGCAGACGCCCACGCCGCGGCTGGAGCCCGCCTGCTCCATTACTGACCCTCGCTCATCACAGAGCTTCTCCCCAAGTACTCGGCCCCTTCCTCTCCTCACAGAACCACCCCCCCCCCCGGGGTCCCACCGCAGTGCAATGTTCTGGAAACTCTCTGAGCCGCCCGACCGCCTCCCTCATGTGGCCCCAGCCTTCAGGTGCTTTCAGTTAACCGGAAGCCTTGCTGACTCCCTGTTCCGACAGTGACACCTGAAAATCGAGCTATGACCCGGTGGGAGTTGTCACCCCATGGACTTCACGGAGACACTGCGAAGGCGTGCACTGCCCACGGGCCCCAGCTCCTCCTGCGAATCATCGGGCACCAGTCTCTCCTACGTGATCCTCTCCAGGTCCCCATGTTGGGGAACGCCAGGTTCTACCACCTGCGTAGGTGTTGGGGTCAAACCTTTGGATTTGTTCTTGACACATCTGCTTACGTCGTATGTGGTCCGAGTCTGGTCCCTGCCACGAAACACGGCCCCTCCCCCCCCAACCCCCGCTCAGGGCACGCGCCCCAGCTACCTGCACCCCTGGCTGGCCCCAAACACGTGAGCACAGTCCGGCGTCCAGGCCTTTGCACGTGCCGGTCCCACTACCTGGAAGGCCCCTGCCCCCGAGATCTGCACGGACATGGCCGTCCTTTCATTCAGGTTGCAGACAGGTCTTACCACCCTGCGTAAAGTCACGCTGCCATCTCTCTCTGATAACCCTGCTTCGGTCTGTTTCTCGTGACATCGCCACCTGAAAGCCCATTACACGCGCGTGAGTGAGTGTGTTTACCGCCTGGTCCCACTGCCATGCGTTATTGAGCAACGGGCGTCCGAAACGGCAACTTTGTCTTTGACTTAGTATCCCAGGTGTCAAGACGATACGAGGCACTCAGGTGGTATTCAATAAATAGCAGGAAAAATAGAAGGCAGAGAGGGAGGGAGGGAGGAAGAAAAAAATTTGATTTTGTGCTAAAAGCCTTCATCAACAATGCTTTCCTAATTAACGCCAAAGAAGGTGCGTGCACTTTTAAGTCTGCATCGGGTAAAATACACTTGACATAAAATATACCGTCTTAATCATTTTCAACGGGACAGCTCGGTGGCATTACGTACAGTGACATTGTGCAGCCCTCACCACCAGAGTCTCCAGAACTCTCCTCATTTTGCAAAACTAAAGCTCTGTACTCATTAAACAACAATTCCCACTTCCCCCACCTCCAGCCCCTGGCCACCAGCATGCCACTTTCTGTCTCTCTGAGTCTGTCGAGTCTAGTACCTCACGTAAGGGGAGATACACAGTGTTTGTCTCTTGTGTCTGGCTTATTTCACTTAGCCTAATGGTCTCAGGGTTCATCCACGTTGTACCCGGTGTCAGAATTCCCCTCCCTCCAAGGGCTACTTACAAGAGCTCTGCATGAATACATCACATTGTGTTTACCCACTCATCCATCTAGGGACAGTGGGGTTGCTTCCACCCTTTGGCTGTTGTGAATAATGCTGTGTGAACGTGGGTATAGAAATGTCTCTTTGAGACATCACTTTTAATGTTTTTGGGTATATGCCCAGAGGTGGAATTGTTGGATAATGTGGTAATTCTATTTGTACTTTTTTTGAGGTATTGCCATACTGTTTTCTACAGTGGCCGCATCATTTTATATTCCGTTCAGCAGTGTACATGCACATGCCCTAGTTTCTCCACATCCTCACCAACACTTGTTATTGTCTCTTTATACTAGCCATCCAAAGTGTATGAGGAGGTATCTCATTGTGCCTTCAATTTGCATTTCCCTAGTGATTGCTGATATTGAACAAATTTGCATACACCATGTGGCTATTTCTATGTCTTTTTTTGGAGAAACATCTATTCAAGTCCTCCGCCACATTTTTTTTTTTTTAGTTGTATGACTGGCTGTTGTTGGGTTGTAGGACTTCTCTATTCTGCATATTAAGTCCTTGTCAGATACATAATTCGCAAACACTTTTCCCATTCAGTGGGTCGCTAAGCAATGCCAACTTACTTCGGATGGTGTCTCCTAGGGAAGCGACAGGTGCCTGCTGGTTTGACCCACGCGAGTCTCGGCAAACAACGCTCTACGCAGCCTCGGTGTGGCAAGCGCTCTGCGGATGGCTGTGAGGCACTGCGGGACACTGTACCATCACTCTTCTTTCCGGGGCGGCCAACAAATGGAAGCACCACTGCTAATTAAAAGCACATAATGTTGCTGATTATGAATAAAACGGCCCAGCTCACTGGAACATAATTCCCATAGCATTAGCGGGGAATTAACTTGCTTTATTAAAGATTCGGAGGACTAGTCATTTCTTCATCATCCTTTAATTAAAACCTCTACGTCTTGCACTTGAAAGCCTTTGTTTCTTACCCCTTATAGTCATTCCTTACTCTGGCCTTGAAAAACTAGGATGAAAAATTTTAAAAGTGCAAAAGTTTCTAAATGAGCTTTTGATGGTCTGTAATAAGAGAAAGGTATAGTTTTCTAAAATATTGAAAAAAATAAGACTTTAATGTTCTTTGAACTAGAAGGCCAAGAAAAAGAAAAGCAGTGGCAGACAAAACATTTTGGATTCAAAGTTCTTTCATTAACTAAAATAAATTCACGTTAATGTACCATTTCTCTCTACCTCTCTGTCCACCCTAATGGAAAGATACCATAGGGCAGCGTCCCAGGTCAAAGTCTTAAAGTGGAAAATCACCCAGTCATCGCACAAGTCACTCTACTTTCCTCTCCATCCGCAATAGTTACTTGCTCTGGACCACCTGGCCGAGTAAGATGGAGCCCCCTTCATCCCCCTCCTCCCCCGAAGACCCACACACCGAGTGTCTCACACAGCGCCTGACACACAGCAGATACTCAACAAAGGCTCATTCAATAAATCACTAATTTAAGTAATATTAGCTAGGACCTGTCGGGTATCGCGTGCCAGGCCTTGCACTATGTGCTGCACGTCATGATGTCACAAGTCCAGAGGCAACTGTTGTGCCTTCACGACCACCACACTTGACTAGACTCATTCCATATTTCCCCCATAAACCCTCATGTTACAAACGTTCTCTCCTCTAAACACTCCACTGAATGCTACTTAAGGAAAGGAGAACTTACCTGGGGTTTCTTAATACTGATTTTGGGACCCACATTTCTACACCCTTTTCTACAAGGAGAGTTTATTACATAGCTAGTTGATTACATAGCCCAGCTGAGAAGAAACCGAGAAATAATGCGTTTTCTTGGTTTCATCTTCGGTCCCTGCAAGAAGAAAATATGGCTATTATGCGTGTGTGATACAAAGCCATAGAGGGCCAGCTCCCTTTCCACACCAGAATTACTATTTGTGTGATCAGAGCATAAAGACACCTGAATTTACCTTTTCTGTGTGTGCTGTCTGAGTCTCATCTAGTCTATGTTTCTGCTTTCCTCTAAATATTGTTTTCCATATTTCAAACCTCTAATTAAGTAAACACAATGCAAAGTGAGATGATACACTGTTTGGGAAACCATAAAATTATAGAGTAGATAGACTTCCATTATAATCCAATTTTCACTCTGTCATAATTTTCCGAAGGGGTTTCCTTTGGGGTGGAAACTTTTTAAGCTTGACTTCAGCTCAAAACCCAATGTTTCAATTTACTTGAATGCGGAGAAGAGTCAACTCAACCTTATTGCTGTTGATCATATGAGTTTGTTTCCCCTCGAAGTAGATTAAGCTCAGTCTCCTTTTGGTTGTTGTCGCCTCTGAGGGACTGCAGGACCCGCTCTTCTGTGAGTCCTCGGGCACCTGACACAGTTACTTCGGACAACGGTAGAGAAGGTGTTTCTGCCCAACCTCCCACCGCATCCCGTGCATGATGCATCCCCTACTACATCCCCTTTCCATCCAGAGGATCCATATCTTACTATAAACACCCAGAATCGTTAGATCAAATGGAGTGTGTGTTTAAATTGTAATATGTGCTGACGAACTATCTTCCAAATGACTGCACTAAGTTATTGTAATTTCACCTAAAGCACATGACAGTACTTATTTCTCATACTCACCAACACTAAATATCCTCAATGTATTAGATAAAAATCTGCCTTGTTATTGTGATATAAAATATATTACTTTAATATAAAATTCCATAATTGTAAGGAGCTTGACTATTTTATCGTCCATTTTTTAGTTCTACCCTTCCTTCTGCTTTTCACTTTGTTGTGGTAGGTCTGTTGTTATTCTTTTAGAGAAGGCTTTGCATCTGTAAAAATATCTTTTTTTACCTTCATGTTGGAGATTTCTAGGTTCAAAACCATTTTCCATGACACCTTCAAAGCGTTATGCGTGCCTGGGTTGCAAAATCCAGGGTGACCCAAAGAAGGGCTAACGTAATTAATGCCCTTCCTTTCTTTTTTTTATTTTTTATTTTTTTCAATTTTATTTAAGAAATGCAAACTTGC
Source organism: Lyroderma lyra (assembly GCA_004026885.1). Lineage (NCBI taxonomy): Eukaryota > Metazoa > Chordata > Mammalia > Chiroptera > Megadermatidae > Lyroderma > Lyroderma lyra. The sequence goes on along the minus strand of PVJL010006652.1, from coordinate 45,628 downwards.
TAAGATAGCCCTTCCTTTCTTAGAGAGCACTTTCACTTCTCTCTGGAAAACCGGTTTTTTCTTCATCCCAGGAGTTCTGAAATTGCATCAACATGCAGCTAGGCACAGGCTGTGTTCTTTCATCGTGGTGACGATCGGCCAAGCCATTTCATCTCAAGACACAAATCTGTCTTTAACTTAGAGAAATTGTCTTCTCTTATTTTTCTGATAACTTATGCTCCCTTCTAGAACTCTTAGTTGATAAATGTTCGACCTCTTGGGTTGATTTTCCACGCCCCACTTTCTCTCATATTTTCATTCCACTGTCCCATTGCTTTGTACTTTAGAAGAAGGGTCACAACATCCCCAGTCACCATACTGGTGTTCGGCATTTTCCTTCTATTATTCAGCCACTCCAATGAGTTTAATTTTTTAATTTAGGAAATCACATGTTTACTACTATGTTTTCTTGTTCTTTGACTCTACCACTTTCTTACTTGTAAGTCTAAGCAGTATCATGTTCTCTTACATTTGATATAGACTTTAATGAGGCAAGAGTATGCAAAACTTGACTTCCAAACTCTGTGTACTCTAATATGGCATTTTAGTGCAGGTTACTTAACGCAGAAATGTAGGGACACTGCTTAACATTGTTGTGTGTTTACCTAAAAGAAGAATTATAGCACTGCTGCTAATAACAGTAGTTAACTATGTTGAAAGTGCCCTCCTTTTTTAAGTACTTTACACGTATTAGCTCATTTATCCTCATAGAGACCTTGTTATCCCCCATTTTACAGATGAAGACACTGACAGAAAGTCGCTAACTAAACCTCCCCAATGACACCCCCAGATGTGGAAGAGCCTGTTTCCATCCCAGCAGAGCATCCCAGTACCCACTTAACTTTAAAAGCCAATGTTCCAATAACTGTTTGCATAACTATTAAGACAATAAACGACGAATGCAGCTGTCCAGCTTGAGTAGTCTTGAGCTTGTAAGCCCAAGGACACCTTTGACTCAGGATCTCTGGGAATCCATCATTAAAGCTGAGACGCCTCTCCTGTGCATATGTTATGACTTAATAGTCACCAAACTCCTCGTGTGGCAGTGTGAGCGAAGGCTATCTTGGAGCAGATGTGAAGTAACTAAACAAAGCACCCTATGTTCACCGCACTCCAAACAATACCTATCAGGTTCCATGAGTCCTCTGATTCAAGGCAGGTCATAAGCCTGACATGTACTAGTAAGAACTGAAGTATATAATCAGAATAGACAAGATGTTTGGGGGATTGACTTTGTGATAGAACGAATAAAAATTCTCCAAAAGAACCAAAAATGTACAACGGAATAATGTTGCCATTTGATTGTCTCTTACTTATCACTTCTATAGGAAGTCCCCTGGGAGTGACCCTGCAGAGGTCACCTGTGCTAAAACGTCCTCATCCAGAGCTCATCATATACATGACAGTAAGAAATGAAACTATAAGGCTTGGAAAATAGATACAGCTGAATGCCAACCAGCAGAAATGTCTTCTATGCAGACATAATACAGCACCAGAATTTGGAAGTAGTTATCTTTCCCCATTAGCCCTAAGTGGTGTGCAGAATAAAGCAGGTTGAGAATAATTAAGAGTTAAAAGAGTGTAGTTCTAGTGACAATAACATTAAACAAAACTGCCTAAACTAAAGTACCTCTGGGCTATTTCTACATCTTTAAGAACAAACAGGAATTCACTAAATCATTAAAATCAAATTAGCATAATTTAGGATCTAAAATAATTAAGTATTAATGGAATGATTACATTTCTTTAAACTCAGTTAATGAAAAATCAATGTTACTTCCTCTTAGGAAGAAATTGCATTAACAAATATCACTGGGTACCATATTTAGATTAGCCAGTTCATCTCCAGATGAGCCAACATTTGTGCTTGTAATAAGCGTGCTAATATTTTTATATACAAGTAGAATCAGATACAATAACAAATGGAAAAATGAATTTTCTACTATTCTGTACAAACACTATTCAAAATATAAATACAAATAAATAAAAACTAAAATGAACAAAAAGTAAAAACAAATTCTGGAGCTCTGTTGTAACACTGTGCCTATAGCTAACAATACTCATACACTTAAAAATTAAGGGTGAATCTTCTATTAATTGTTCTTATACCACAATAATATTTTTCTAAAGAGGAGTGGAGATGGTATTATTAGGGTAATGGGACCATAGGAGGTTTTGTAGTTTGCTTAAATTTTCCAAATATCTAATTTCTAACACATTGAAGACTGAATAAATAGCTATTCTGTTACAAATATTTTCTGTAGAACATTTTGTCAGATAAACAAAGAGAAGAAAATTAAATGACCCATGATTCTTCTATCCTGAATACTATCGTTGGTTAACAGTTTGCTGTACCCTTTCCAGTTTTTCTCTTTACTATGTTTCTATTTAAAATATGGGACAATTCTGTCCCTTTTCACCAACCAATATGCAGTGGACTTTTCCCCACATTTTAAAATGTTCTTATTAATATAACAGCAGTTCTCAAAGTACGGACTGCAGATCCCTGGGGGCTGGAAAGTCACATCGATGTTCATAATCGCACTAAAATGTTTGCTGTTTTTACAGTGTTGGTATTGACACCGATTGGCCAAAGGCACCGTGGGTGAAACTGCTGTGGCCTCAGGAAGAACCAAGGCCGTTCTGGAGCTTCGGTGCAGCCTCCGAACGCCGCCCAGACCCCGGAGAGGGCTGTTAAAACACGGCCTCGTGCACAGCACAGACACCGGCGGGCCCGGCTTTTGTGTACGCGCTTCGCCTACAACGTGTCCGGTCCGACTCGGCGGTGACACGCGCTGGAGTCCGGTGCCTCCGTCAGGCCGGCTGAGTCAGACACGACAGAGGTTTGCCAAAGTGTGTGACACTCGCCTTCTTATTAGTGTCTTTGGTTTCGAAAAGCGTATTTTCCAAAAAGTGTGCTCATGATGTTAGTAGGTAAGGTGTTCATCGTTGTTTTCAAACGTGCAACTATAAATGTATTTGCATTTCCTACTTAATCCCTAATGCAGCAAACATGCAAAGATACAACTGCGTGGACCAGAGCCTCGGGAGTCTTCAGTAAGTTCTGCACGTGCACTGAGGCCCTGAGACCAAAAAGCTGGGCAGCTGCAGTTTGTAACGCAACGTTTGTCAAAAGCACGGTGGCTATTTTAATGGGCATACTTGGTTTCACTTTCTTAAAAGCCAGGACTCCCGTGCAAATGCTAAAGGGCCCAGGAGAAGGTCTGCTTCCACGCGGGACCCCCGGTCGTCGTGAGCCGCGGGCCCGGGGCAGACCCAGGGACCACGAACGCGAGCTCCCTCCGCGGCCCACACCGCCACGTGTCCTCTGTGTCGCCAGCTCTTCTCCCGTCTCATCCTCTTGTCTAATTTTTCTAGGATTTCCACAGAAATATGTTGCAATGCACATTTATTTCGCACCCACCTCTCCGGTTAACGCCCTGCAGGTCCTGAGGGACCCCTACGTGTTTCGGACGGGTGCTGCCTCTGGCTGAGTCTGGGGCCCATGGCAGCGTTCCCCACCGACGCCCACCCCTCCTCGTGCCCTCGGCCCACCCCACTCCCTGGGTCAGGAAGGCTGATTGACATTGGCCTTGTTTCTTTAACAAGGTTAAGAATGTATTTGTAACACTAAGAACTCATGGCCCCGTTTATCCCCTTTTTTGAATCTGGATTTTCTTAAATCAGGATTATCTACACTAATATTTTTATTCATCTAGAATTTTAAAAGAATCTGCTCCGCGTCCTAGAGCACACAGATTCCACAGAACGCCCTTCTCTCATGTAGTGACATGACTTTTTAATGAAGTAAATGCACACGGAGCTGGCCTCATTACCCTCCACCGGTCTCTGGGGGGCTCACTGACCGGAGTCACCTTGAACCAGACCACCGCTCTAAGCCGTGCTGCTCCTCAGTACTTGGAAACGGTGGTGGTGACAGAGGCATCTGAGGACCCATTTCAGGAGTCCGGGAACCCAGGCCAGAATGCCAAGGACAGGCCTCCAGGACAGAGCGGCCACGTCTGGTTCTGAAAGCGCACACGGGCACTGCGGAGCCTGGGGTGACCGTGAGGCCTCACCGGTGACCGTCCGGGGCACGAGGGGAGTTTCCTCTCCAACCATCTCATGGGCTCTCTGTATCCCAGATGCAGGCGCAGCCTTCTGCTCAGACGCCCCTTCCACCGACGAGTCAGACTCCGGAGGTTCAATAAGTCCAAGAGCGGGGTGTGCGGTGCGCAGAGTGGGTCCTCCTCCCAGCTTCCCCGGGCCTGGGAAGCTTGGTTCTGGCCATGGGCTTGGGTTCTGGAGGCCCAGAGTCGCTGCAACCAGTGGACAGTGACCTATAACCCCCCCACACCCCGCATCAGCGCTGCGCCTCCTCCTAACCGCCCACGCGTTGCCTCTCCGAGGAAGTCACTTCGGGGCGACGGAGAGATTCTCATCATTTTCTGAGGATACTGTTTCTGCCTCCTGCTCTTCTATGACAGAAGGAAGGAAACATGGGGAAAATCAACCACTGTTCCCTAACCCACCCACGCACTCCTCAAGGGTAAAGACGTAACGCCACCACAGCGGAAGGCAGGCTCCCAAAGTGACAATATGCCCAGGTGACCGTGGTAGGAACTGGTGGCTCTGAAGCCCACGCCTGAGGTGGCATTCTCAGTCCAGCACTCGTTAACCGGTAACCATTCTGCCTTCTAGAGACATTCTTGATTGTCCCACTGGGGAAGGAAAGAGTGTGTGTCTGGTGTGTGTGTGGGGAATATCCCACGACACACACCACAGCCCCCACGGCAAAGTATCACCTGGCCCCAAATGCCAGCGATTAAGAAAGCCTGCCCCAGGCGAAGGCAAAACTCACGGCTCCTGGGCCACAGGTGTACACGGGGACAGCGCTTGCATTACTCCACGGTCCGTTCAGCTATTTGCATTTTTACTGTTTTCATTATCCGAGAGAGCTAGTCCCCAGCTCTGTCATTCTCTAGTTATGTCATTTTCTAGAGTTCTTAAACTCTGTGCCTCAGCGGGGAGTGGAAAAAAAAGAATGCCTCCATACAACTGTTATGAAGATGGCATTAGGTAACACATACAAAATGCTCAGTGACTAAATGTCAGCTGCTGCCGCTACTGTCATCACCGTCATCATCATCACCATCACCATCATCTCCACCCCCAAACATTTAGGAACTCCTAGGTGCCTAGCCCTGTGTTTGGACCAGAACAAACACTTGAGACCTATTGCTGAGGAGCTCAGGGACACACTCAGCTAAAGAAAAATGCAATCGGAAGACACCCCAAAGTTCTGAAATCTTAAAGAATTGTCCCAAAGCAAGAGGCACTCTTTGTGCCCCCTGACTGCTCTGTGAGATGCATCTTCCCATTCCCTCAACATCACGGGAAGTCACACGTGTCCTAACGGGGGTTTGCACGCTCTACTCCCTGCCATCTGTCCCTCTCATCCTAACCCCAGTATCTGGTTTGGGACCACCGGCGTTTTGTGGTAAAGGCTTACTCTCACAACAAAGAGGACCAGCGGAATGGCTTCTCATGGGCCTCAGGAAGGGAGGGCTGACAATGTTCCCCTGTTCTCAATTCAGGGGTCCATGTTTCAGCCCAGGGGGGGACATGTGGTCAGCATGCAGCATCTGTCTACCTGCTCTCGCGGCATTTTGGGTTATAGGTCAGCTAGAAATTCTTAATTTAGCAGAAATAAGCATCTTGCAAGGAAAAAAAATCTCCCCAGTTAACAAAAATCTACATAATTTATTTCTCTTATTGTATCAAGTGACTTTTACTTATCCCTTTACTTTGTCATCTGATACAGCTCTGCTCCTTGCTCTGTGCAAGGAAGTCCTCATTTGCACATACACATTGTAATTTGTAACCATACGAATGACTGCAGTGTCACATTCACTAGAATAACGACCCTCTGCGTAAATAAATAGGGGCTGTAGGAAAGGCACATACGCCTCACAAGAATATCCTCTAAGCTCTGCGGTTCAGAAATGGAGCTCTCTCTTGCACCAATCCACACAATCAGCAGCAGGAAAAATTACTTGAAAAGTAAATGCTCCATTTAGATGCTGTATATTTTTTGTTGATTTGGATTGGACCCAAGTGATTATTTTTAAGGTTAATGTAGAAACACTGTGGAGAAGTCCATCACGTTTTAATTGCTGTAGTGCTGTATCATTTACTTACACTACAAATGATGGGTGAATCTGGTTTGGTGGTACACCCTCAACAAGCCAATTAGTACACCGATTAACCTCTGTAATCACTGTCTAGCCAATTGCTTTCCATGGTTTTTTTCATAAAATTTGTTTGTCCTCATGTTTGTTAATGAAGCAGGTAGCTAGCCCTGCATTTCAGGAATTTGGTCCTGGTCTAGAAAAAATTCACAGTATTTGCTGTGGGGAATGCTATTGCTGATTTACTTGCATATAATAAAAAAAAAATTCCCTATTTTGCTGAAAGCCTTCAGACCACAGAGAATAGAATGTAATTAGTTTTTAGACTATTAGAAAGCAGTTTCATTTATAAAAACCAAACTCCATTGTTTCTCTATTCTATAAACCCTCCTTCCAGAAAAACACACATTGCAAGTCCGAATGCAAAAGGAGACAGAGAAGTGTCTGTGACAACCCCTCCTCCCTCAAAATGTGTCACGACCTTCCACAGCATCGACTGTTCTCGTCACCAACAATCTTACGTATTCGTGAAGGAACACTTTAAAGATCGAGTTGTAAAAAGCACTAAGCTGCTCCCTCTTTTGTGGGGGCAGGCCTGGGAGGATACCTGTTTGCGCCCCATGTCTGAGTCAAAGCTCTTGCACCCTCATGGTCAGGGGTACTGGTACGTCTGGAGGACTGACAGGTGGATTCTCTTTGGACTAAAGTACACGAGGGATCAAGGGGCCTCCTAGGACAGGAAGGGAAGGAAAAGGAGTGACAAGGAAACCATTTTCTTCTAGGACAATGATGTACGAAAAAAGAAGCAAAGCGGAGAACAGCAGAGCATCTACCCTTTGACTATGCAGAGTCCCATCTGGCACACAGGAGCCCCGGGTTTATCTGAAGTTTCAGAACGCAAGACACAAAGGCATTTGTCCATTTATGGGAGAGGACGCTCACTCCTGGGCTGAACCCCAGTGCCCTGGATGTGAGACTCTGCCCGCTGTGGACGGGCATCAGCGGGAATCACAGAAACACGCAGATACCAATGACCTTCCCCGGAAGAAGGCGGCCCCACCGGAGGACGGCCAGTGATTGGCAGGAACCGGGAGGGTGGCCAGTGATTGGCAGGAACCGGGAGGGCGGCCAGTGATTGGCAGGAACCGGGAGGGCGGCCAGTGATTGGCAGGAACCGGGAGGGCGGCCAGTGATTGGCAGGAACCGGGGAGGACGGCCAGTGATTGGCAGGAACCGGGGAGGACATAGTCACAGAGTACCCGGCCGACGCTCCCTGGAACCTCCAGAGCTATTTGCCTTCATTTGGAAGAATGTGAGGGAGCTCGCTGGCGCCGAGGAAGCGCTGTCTGGTAACTGTTGTTGTGATTTGTTTTTATTCCCAGAATGAAGTGGTTTGGGAAACCCAGAAAACATGCAGAAGTAATAACGATGACTGTGATAATAACCGGTTTGCTTTCGGTGTCGTTCCCAGCGTCGTTTCTGTGAATTAGGACAACTATATCAACATATTTCACTGGAAGCTAATAAGCTCTCAAGTCAAATTATGAAAGACCCCGTGATGTGAAACAGTATCCAAAGTATTGAACCAGGTGTAGGAAACTGCTGAAAAAAATCAATGTTTCTTCTATTTCCTCAAAGTGATAAACCCCAGACGTCAAACATCTCCTGGCTTATTGCTGACTAGAAGCAAGGAGTAGAAGAACTATGGTCCCGTTCACCTGGAGTCTAAGGCTCCTTGGGGACAGCCCCTAGCACCCGCCTGGCCTCTTCCCAGGGCAGGGGCCACCTGGCCACAGGTAATGTCGGGGAGGCAGGGCTCTGACCGACACCTGGGAGCAGAGACCACGCTGTGGGGCTCTCAGTCTCTGTCCCCAGACAACAGCTCTCTCTCTCTCTCTCGGTGAACTTGAATTTCCTGGGTTGTGGACCCAGCCTCCACGGCTTGACGGCTTCCATCCTCTCAGCACCAGCTGATTTCTCTCAGCTGGTCCTGGGGTTTGACCTTGGCCTGTCCTTTGGGCTTGGCCCTCCGTGCCATCTCCGCATTTCAGGGAAAATGAGCAATGCCTAGCTTAAAGTCACAATGATCTACTTAATCTAACCCTCACCATCTTTGTAGGCATTCCATATGCCATCCAAAATAAACAAAATATTGCCCTCATTACCCTTTTATCTCATGAAAAATTTTTTTACGGAATCATAAAGAAGATAAGCAACTACATGCCGCAGGGCACAGCACACATGTGCACGAGGCCAGAAGGACCCCGAGAGGACACAGGCTGTGGTTATAGATTTGGGGTGTACATATCTAGAATATGCTGTAGATTTTGGGTGGATATCCTTTTCTGATTAAGAAAACTTACTTTTCTTTCTGGTATACTACAAATTATTATGAAATAACACTGAATTTTAATAAAAACTGTATTGGCATGCAATGAGATAATCCTATGATTTTTCTCCTTTATACAATTAGCATGGAAAATTACATTAAACCTATCTTGCGTCCCTGGTTTAAACTCAATTTGCTCATGTATTAACTTTATTATACGTTAATTGACTTACCTTGCTAATATTTTCTTCATAAAATATGCACTTATTAAAGTCATTGATAATATCCTCTTACTATATTTTCAATATCTACAAGAAACTATAATGATACCTCCTTTTTTCATTCCAATTATCCAGCTATTTTCATCTCTTTTCCTTGTTTGAGCCAATTCATTTTTTGCCTGTAAATTGTGCTTTAACTTTCGTAATCTGATATGATGCAATGAGATACAAGTATAAACTTTTATTGTCTATCCAGAAAATAAAAAGCACAATTATACAGATTTGGTCCAACAGCTTATTCCCTTAAAAAGTAGTTTAGAATATAATTAAAGCTAATTTTTATCTTCAGTGTTAAAACTTGGAGGTATAAACAAACTCAAGATATTATGTATGGTAAATTAAAGTACTTTTCCAAACTGTGAGCTTGCCAATTTTAATAGACTTGCAAAGAATAAACTTTTGGCTTTGATTATGGTCTCTGCTATATATGGCAGGGAGGGTTGTTTTGTTTTAAAATTTTCATTGTTTTATGCTCTTACTCTTGATTTTTTCCCTTCCTTCTACTTTCTTTTTAGCTTATTTTTCTAAGTTTCTGAGATAGATGTTCAGTTCATTAATTTTTAGTGTTTATTCTAATATATGCATTTAACGCTATACATTTCCCTCAAAGATGGCTTTAGTGGCATTTTCAATATATCAAAATTTCATTATCATTCAGATCAAAATATTTTGTGTGTGTGTGCTTTATTTATTTTTATTGTTAAATTTATTGGGGTGACATTGGTTAAAAATCATCTATGTGTTGTGTTATGTGTTCATCACCCAAAGTCAGTTCTCCTTCCTTCACCATATATTTGGACCCCATCCCTTCTGTCCCACCCCTCCCCCATACCCTTAGATAACCACTAACCACTGAACTTTTGATTGTGTCCATGAATTTTTGTTTCTTTGTTGCTTTCAGCTTTGTGTTCCACAAATGAGTGAAATCATATGGTTCTTGCTTTTTTTCTGTCTGGCTTATTTTGCTTTGCATGACGGTCTCAAGGTCCATAAATACAGTCATAAATGGCTGTATTTCGTCTTTTCTTATGGCTGGGTAATATTCCATTGTGCATATGTACCACAGCTTCTTTAGCCAGTCGTCTATCAAAGGATACTAGGTCAAATATTTCTAATTGTTATTGTGATTTCTTCTTTGACCCATTATTTATTCACCAGTGTGAAGTCTTAATATTTAAATATAGAAATATTCGAGATGTCACTGTTGTTTTTAAGATTATTGTTGCTGAGGTAGGTTAAATAAATAGTGATCAATTTTTAATCCTTTGCAAGATTTTAGTCATTTCAAATATTTTGAGACTTGATTTTTTGATTCAGTGTCTGGTCAAGTTTTTTATATACTCCAGATACACATACTAGACAAAAATGTTTTCTGCACTTGTGTGTTCCATGTTCTTTGTGTCCATAAGTCCAGTCTGATCACTGAGTTGTCTCCATCTATGTCACATGTCGACTCTCAGTTGAACAGTTCACATATGCCTCCCCCATACTAGATCACTGAGCCTTCACAGAGTACCACGATCATCTCTTTCCTTTCTACATCTCCCTTGTAACGGTCTTAAAAACGGGCATACAAGGCAGCTTTACTTAAAAATACATTCCAACAAATTATTATCCAGCTTAAGAAAGCAATGTACACAGGCATCAGAACCACGTCCCGGCTGCTACAACTTGGAAAGTTACTCATCTCCTCTGGGCCTCAGTTTCTTTGGCTCTAAATTGAAGGTAATTCTGTCTCTGTGGCAGATTGCTGTGAAGAGTGAAGATGGGGGTGCAGACCGAAGTTAGGTGATCAGTCCATGACGCTTCTGGGTTACGACGACCTGGGAGGCCTCTCTCAGGCGTCCTGTCTTCTTGGCCGCCTCTCACTCTAGTGCAGCACGTGGCCTGACACGGCGGATGCTTGATAGAAGTCAGCAGCCCTGACCTCAGAAGAGGAGCTGCTGTGTTTCTTAATGACACAGTGCACATATAATCACACCAAAATAATGACAGCAGCCAACCCCACGCCCATTGTATTACAGCTCGTCGATGATTGTGGCCTGGGGGTGTCATCTCGACAGAAAACACCACCTCCCAAAAGGTCCGACTTCGAAGGGAGCCAAGTCCAGGTTCATCAGGTAAAAGCTCCATCTCGCCTGACAGTGATTTGCCACATCCCTGGGCCCCGGGGAGAGGCCAGTAATGGGGACACCGGCCGCTCGGGACACACGCTCCCGGAGACGCAGGAGAGAGGACGAGGTGACGCGGAGAACACGGGCTGGCTCTGACGGGGGCGGGGGGGCAGGCTTGCTTTCCCCTCGGTAGCTCGGGGAGCCCCCCACCCAACATCAGCCCCCGCCGCGCTGCCCTCTCACTTCTGGGCCCCTGCAGGTGACAGGGCCTCTCTGGGCACCTGTGCGCCTGACCCCACGGCTGGTCCCGCTCGCTCGTGACCGGGGAGGGGAGGGGAGCGCGGGGCTCAGTGACCTTTCTCTGCCATCTCTAAGGGACCCCAGATGTGAAAGCCAAATGGCTGTGCCTCCAGACAAAACAGGCCGCATGTGTCTCAGGACACCAACAGTCGTCCCCAAAGGACCGGTAGCTGCATGATGCCATCAGGTTCTCCCACCCTCCCTCCTTCAAAGTAACAGTGAGGACACAATCCTCACACAGCTCCTCTTGCCGCGGACTCGAGGGTAGCGTTCGCTGTCTGCTCTGCCATTAAACTGCCTCTCAAAAACCACCTTTCGTCGCATTTCTGTCTCCTGGACCCCACACCAGGGGAGGAGGAGGTGTCAGGATGGACAGGCGGTCTGTGGGCCCAAGTGACCGCGACAGGACGGCTGGGAAGACAGAGATGTCTCTGCACCCGCTTCTCTTCCTGCTCGTCTGCCAGGCAGCAGGAGGAGGCATTTCTTAAAGCAAACCCAAAGGTCACCCGTGGAGAAACGGCAAGAAACTTCCAGAAACCTGGTGGTTTTTAAAAACTGACGTCGGTGCTCTGTAATACCATTCACGTTCCCGGGGGGCGGGGAAAGGGCAGCGGCTGTCCATGTCAGAAGGGGTTTTGGAGGCAGGTGTCCCCTCCAAGCCCACTGTCAGTGCCCCCCACGCGCTTTTACCCGGTAAAACCAGCCATTCCTGTGAGCTCCCGGGGCTCCCGGCGGGTGTGGGGTGGGAGGGAGCTGCAGGGGTGCCACTTCAGTGGGTGGAAGAACTCCCCACAGCGGCCAGGGGCTATACAACTTGGGGACCATCGGATACGTCCATGCTAATGAATCAGCATTCGAACAGGTCTAGAAAGGTCAAATCTCCTTGCTAACGGAGCCCCTCTATTGTGCTAAGTGCTGGAATATGGTGGGGAGGCCCTGCCCTCCTGGAATATTCTAGTAAGAAGGGAGAGGGAGCAGACAAGCTGAAAAAGAATTTCAGGGCTGGAAGAAGGTAAAACATGGCCACTGGAGAGAGTGAATCTTAGATGTTGTTACGACGGGCAAGAACGACGTAAACACGTGAGGGATGAGGTGAGAGTGAACCTTACTGTGGTCCCCATTTCACAATGTACGTGTGTAGCCAGTCACCACGTCTTACACCTTAAACGTACGCATGCAATACAAGCTCAATAGAGCTAGGGTGTGCGACGTTCCTATAGTACCGTACAGTCTGCAAACTAATTGCACATTCATTTAGTCTCAAAGTGATGAAACTGGTACCCCAAAACATCACATGGCCACTGCGAGGACACACAGGGACGGGTCACAAAGCCAGGGGCCGAACCTGGCCTTCTGACGTCGAGCACCTTACGCTCAGTTACATCAACCCTGTTTTCCTTATTTTCAAAATTAACAATAATTAAGACATCAGAATACACAGTAGCTTTCTATATGACAAAAATGATACTTGCATTTTCTATCACGTCTTTCTACTCAAGAGCTCAAGCATTAAATGACAGATTCCTGTCCACAGGCACCTTGGGATACTGAGCTCTAAAAACCGACTCTAGAATGAACCCGGAACCACCCGTACCCCGAAGCATTCATAAACACAAGGTGTTAGGACCAGGAAGAGAAGCGATAGAGGAAAGGCGGTATTGTTATGACATCACTGTAGCCGTGTCCTAATGATCACACAAAAGACAACAGCCACGTGTGTCCCCAACCACAGGCCGAACAAGACTTCTGTGCGTCACAGCAAGTACTGCATTTAGACATGGTGACTTCACTACTTGGTCTGTAAATACTTGACTTTCACCACTGCCTGGGAACCTGGGATCCCTGCAGCGGGAACGCCGAAGCATCACGGTCAATCGGAGGACCAGAGAGGGACTCTGGGCTCTCAGCCGAGTCAAACGGGAGACGTTACGGGCCAGAGCTATTAGCAGGAGCACAAATCATCACGCCGCAGCCCCGACACAGGGGGGCGAACACCTCAGTCTCCCCACACGGAAGAGCCCAAACTGGAACGTAAAACTGTTTCAATTACGAGGACTTCGTAGGTGCACGAAGGAAATGACAAGTCGCGGAAGCGCTCTCCGAGGTCCGGGCGCGGGCGGGGTGCGTGCGTCACCCGGGCGGGAAGACAGGCGGAAAGGCCTGGCGTGTCTAACGCGCAGCCGTCAGTGCGACCACTGTCCCGCACCCCGGTGGCACCCGGACGGGAGGCCCCGCAGTCAGAGCCCACCCCCGCCCACAGTGAGCGGTCCCCAGTCTTCCCAGGTCTCCCCTCCCTCCCGAGTCGCTCCCTCGGGGCTGGTGTCCTGAGATGCGTGGCCCCTGGAGGCCCCCCGAGCAGTCAGGGCGCAGCAAACCGCGTCCCAGGGTGAGCTGGAACTGCGGAGGACGCACTTGTCCCTCAGCCGTTGACCTCTCCCGTTTCCGCTAATACTTCCGGGAAAGCAGCAAGCAATTCAAACAAAACGTTTCCCGGCTTAGCAGTGCGATTGTTTTAACTGCAGAACTAATTAATGTTCTTTGCTAGTAAGTAGCAGAAGAGCAAGGAGACACTTTGCTTCAGTGTCCCTGTTAGGAGCACTCGGCCTTCCCGTAAGGACACCATGTTCCCCTGTTTAGAGAGGTGACAGGGCACACAGACACTGTTGTCACTGCTACAACGTTACTTTGCACTTACAACACTTAGAATGTTTTCTTCCTTACAGCTCCCGTCACACTACGGCAGCTCCCCGCTCTCCCAGCAAGGTAAAGCCGAGACCCGAGGTCACGTCGGGAAACGCGTCTCGAAAGGCCACAGCTAGCAACTCCCCCACAGAAGAGGGCACGGCCCCCTAACATCTCCAGATCGGCGACCGAGTGTGTCTTTCATCCAACAGACCCTCAGCAGACACTCCGTATTAGAGACGTGATGATTATCACATCAAAGAAAGTTCCAGAAGGTTCTAGCCTCAAAGAGCCCAGCAATCTCAGCCGCGGCGTGAGGCACGGAGCACTTAAAACCTCAGAGGGCACGACAACGCTTAAGTTATGATGCAAAAGAAAAGTTGGTTGTCACAGCACTGTACCTAACCATGTGCCCAAAGGGCTGCAGGAAGATTGAAAGCAGAAATCCCTGCTGGCAGGGGCTTTCCCAGGACAGGGTGAAAGACGAGGGCGAACAGGACATCAGGTGACAAAGAAAAAGACAGCGCCACCTGTGGCACCTCCTGGAGGCGGGGACCCCACCTCGCTGAACGGTCCAGACGGCGCCTCCGGGGCAGACGGGAGCCCCCAGCTTCGTGCTGACGGTGGGCCGGGCTGGGCTGGCAGATTCTGCGTCGGCAGGGCCAGGCGCTCCGCTGGGCATCCTCGTTCCAGCAGCAGCCGATTTGCAAACGGTTAGCTGGTAGCTCACCGTCTTGAGCCCCAGAAGGGCTGTCAGGGGACCCCGACAGCAGCACAGCCCTGAAGGAGCCCCCGTGTCTTTCCAGGACTCCCCGCTTCTAGCCCTGCCGGCCGTGAGTCGGTCCCTGGCCCGCCTCGCCCTGTCTGGCAGGCTCACATTTATTTTTTCTTCCCTCGGCGACGAGGGGACTTCCACCTTCCCACGCTCAATAGGCTGGACCATTTGTATTTCTCGTTTTTACGCTCACTCCCCCAGGTAAAGGGTGCAAGGGATCATGATGGCCAATTGCACGAGGGAAGCCAGCAAGAGGCACGCAGAACAGGCGCCAACGTTGGTGAGAAAGCTACTGGGTTCGGTTTTCAAACGCGTGTTGTCGGGAAGGAGCTTTCCTTTCACCAGCTGCCCGACACCGTCCTGGGGCTGGCGCACCCGTCTGACAAGAGGGCATCTCTTTGCTGCCACTTCATCCACTGCCTGCTTTTGGCCTCTATAATCACAGATGTCCCCGTGAAGAGGACGAGAGCCCTGGGAGGAAATGCTTGTCGTGTCCTCAGCCTCCCTCACTCCTGCCTCTCTTCTCTGCAAACCCAACCGAGCAAACAAACGTGTCACACATGGAGTAAGAAGTGTTATGGGGGCCTTTCCAGCCAAGTCCGGCAAGCTCACACACACGCGGCCTCCTGGCGGGGCTGGATCGAGCTCAGCCAAGCTGTCCCAGGAAGCAGGGGGACATCAGAGCTAGACACGGGCCCCGGCTTGCGGGGTGCTCACCGGTGCAAGGCTCACGGCCCACCGAAACAGCCCCTCCAGGCAGGTGCACCCATGCTGTTAGTATAGGGTTTTCTTTCTCACTTTCAGTGCTCAATTCTTCTTCTTTCTTTTCCTTTTTTAATTAGAACTATAGTTGTGCTCTGGCTCTTCGTAAACCGCGCTGCGTACTGTGCACAGCCTTGCTTTCTCACGACACGGGAGAGGAAACGTGAAACTACATCTGTGGGCCCCAGACCCACGGCAGACTGCGGCACCTTCTCAGCCCCGCTGGGTAGTGTCAATTGTTTTTGATTGACACTTAAAAATACTCTCTTACTTTAATTCTTTTCTCTCATCGTTGATGAGGCCCTGTTTCTTGGTCATCGTGTTTTTCGTTGAAATGACCACGCATACTCTCATTTTCTCCTACTGGGCTGTTAACTTTTCATTCACTGATATATACGAGTCCCTAATTTAGCAAGGAAATTAGCCCATCACCTGCCACAGGGGTTAAGAATACTTTTCCTAATTTTTCATTTGTCTGTTAACTTTGGTTTTTTTAAATTATATGTCAGTAACCCTAAGACACGGATCACGTGGTGTCCATCCGCGGTGATGGGCTCTGTTTGGGTGCTACACTCATCTTAGGTGACAAGGTCGCCAGGGCTAATGGGTGGAAACCCCCTCAAATGGCCACAGTCACCAAGACCCTCTACAAAGTATCCACTGCCACCAGACCACTTCCTGGATTCTCAGTCGGGATTCTGACCCAAACGTGCCTCACGGTCATCCACAGAACCGTAAAGAAAATGTCTTTACGCTTTTATTTGTTCCCCTCCATCCCTACCAACAATTCTGGGAGCCAAGTGTGCAACCAAAACACAGGTCTAGAAAACTGTCCTCTCACTGCTGAGAGAGCTCGTGGGTTCCGAGGACTCCTTCTGCCTCTGCACAGCGCCTGCCCGCGACCTCGTGTTCTGGGGTGTGCATCCTGTCCTTTCTCCTTACCGCTAACGCACAACGTGGGGGGCTCCCGGGCTGGACTTGCCCCTGGTATGCCAAGAATGATGGGGCACAGGACCAGCTAGCGACATGCTCGCCTGCACCTGTCCAAATGGCCAGGTGCAGCCTGGGAGCCGGCTGCCAGGTGCAGACGCGCCCTCAGCATGGTCACTGGGCCACCGAGACCCCCACTCGTCACCCACAGGACACAGAGAGGCAAGCTGTGTCTGATTCAATGAGAGCAACCGTGTCACGGGACGGCGACGGGCCGAAGGGGTTGTTTCACAGAGCAGCGCCTGGCACGTGGCACGTGTTAAACAGACGTGGCCCGCTGACAGTGATGAGCGTAGCGGGCTGTGCGAGTCAGAGCGTGAGGAAGTGCGGGAGTCCTCACTTCCGGACGGCGTGGCCCCCGGGAGGGCAGCACGCAGTGGGCGGGACTCAGGGAGGGGGCCCCCCAGCAGCAGACAGACGCGGGGGCCCCCGAGGTCGGGGCGGCTGCACCTCGGGGGTGGATGGTGTGTGCAGCAGGAGGCTCTGCTGGGACAGAAGGGGGACGCCGTCCAAGCCCTGAGCCTCTCTGGCATGCCACCTCTGTTCATTGAAACACGAGAACGTTCGCTTGTCTTTGCTCCCAATTAACAAAGCGCATCAGCTGTGACGGCAGAGGCGGCGCTGATTCCTAACGCAAGGAGACTGCGTCCCCACGTTGATGCTAAGGCAAATATTGGGAAAGGGAAACACCTGTCCTTCTCTGCAGACTGGGGGACTCTCCAGGGTGGTTCCTGCAGCCCCTGGGAGTCCTACGAAGGCAGTCCTAATACTGCCCTCCACCTCGTTCACTCATTCACTCATTCACTCATTCGTTCGCACACACACCCGTGCATTCACCCGACGCTTGGCGGACGCCTCCCACCGGTGCGTCCCTCAAGGAGATGGACAACAGCTTGAACAAAGGGGAGCAAGCTCTGTCCCCCGAGGAGGCTCGGGCAGTCACGAGGGACACAGAGCATACATGTAAACCAACAGGTGCACGAGGTGACTCGGACAGTGCGACGAGGAAAGAGGAAGTCGGTGTCCTGATGGGGCGGAAAGCCCCCTTGCGCGGGTGGCATCTGAATGACGGGACAGAAGAGCCCTGGGAGCCGTCTCCAGGCGGAGAGGACGGTGGGAGCATGGGCGCTGGGGCCAGAAACGGCGGGGGATCGCAGGGGAGGAAGAGGGCCCGGGGCGGGCAGGGCCGCGTCCCTAAGCACCAGGGAACCCTGACTCCCAGCTGGGGCGCCGGGCCCACAGCGGCCCCTTCCCTCCGCCTGCTGCGCGTCCGTGGGCAGAGCCTGCCGCAGGCCCCCCGGCCGTGGACACGACATGCCTGAGGCTCGGTGCGGTGGGAGCTCCTGGGGCTGCGGCTGTGCCACTCCCGGACCTGGGATGGGCCCTTGGGGTGCAAAGAGTCTGACGGGAGGAAAGGGAGCGGCGGGGTCCCAGCGGCAGCACGCACAAAGACGTGCTCATCAGTGAGGGGGCGTTGAGTCCACCTTCAGAATTTCAGTACCATTTGCTCAGTCAAGGGAGAGATTCCTGCCTCCTGCCGCCTTATGTTGTCTGTGTGCTTTCAAATTAGCGCCTTGGACAAACCAAGTGGGAATAGCAGAAAACCCCAGGGTGAGCTGTGTGCAAGCCCAAACCAAGACAACCACTAGCGCATCACTGATCTTTTAAGATTTATGCAAAAACCAAACAACGACAACGAAACGCACCGTCCTAGGATATATCCCTTAGGACCCTTGTGCAAAGCAAAACAAAACCACTGATGGATGGAAAATGAATCTCACCCACGAAGGTAATTCTTAAAGAGACTTTTCGATTTCATTTATTGGCTCACTTTTTAAAATGCTTAACCATTATAATCACCATGCATATTACAGTATTAAAATGACCTGTGACTTGATAGTAAGTAAGAACAGAAATTTAAGAAATGCCTGTTTGTATAAGCCAAGTTTCAACCAAAGGTTTCTGCCACCAAAATTTTGCCCTCTTATACGAACTCAATGAACTTGGCCGCAATGCAAGGTATTTTGAACATTGTAGGTATGGTCATTTTAGGGCAAACCATCAATGCATAGGTCAAATAACTTTACACTTATTATATCACATAAATTCCACCACCATTTCTAAGGAAGATGGACACTCAGGGCGAGTAAATATATTTCATTTCTGGATTTGGAACCTACAAATTGTTATTCTCAATGGCAACAGTGTATCCATCTTCTGTTAGAAAGGGACTTTCTTTGTTGTTATCATCATTAAGTCTTTCTACCTGCAGCAAATATTTATCATTAGGGGAATAAATAGGCTGACCAGACATGCCATGACCAGACATGCCATTCTAAAAGGGACAGAAAACAACAGACTGTCCCGTTTCTAACAGGATGCATGGATCAGCCTACTGACACCGTGAATTTAGCCCAGTGAGACCAGGCTGACCATACTTAACCATTTGAGACAGGACAGTGCTGTTTCAAACAGCACATCCCATTTAAAACAGGGTGTCTGCTCAGCCTAGGAATAAAGTTATTATTTCTGAAAGATGGGGCGCTAAGGAAGACTAGAAGCTAAGAATTCTGAGAAATTAGTATTATCTCAATTGGCAGCATTTGAAAAGAGAGTAATTATAAGACATTGTTTCTCCTTTCAGAAGAGAAAGTATTGGTCTTTGAAAAATTTAACATGAAAGTGACTGAAATATCTTGATATTTTACCTAAAATGAGGTTCAATGTTCACATGTGTGAAAATGCTCTGCGGAGTATAAAGGTCTGTGAAATTCAAGGGCATGCTATTCTTGCTAGTGGAGCTGTTTTATGATGCCAAGTATGATGACTAAATCCTGTTCATTATTTATTCAGTGACCAGGCCCAGACCACCTAAAATAAGAATGAGTGAGACAATCTGCCCTCTGGGAAGGGAAGACAGCCAGTCAGAATGCTATTCCATTCAAGAAATCAATGTGCTTATTCATCGTCTGAATGAAACGCCCCCATGTCATTTCTAACTGGTTTCTCCAAGAACTTTTTAAAACTCACCAGGACAGACTGGGAAGGAAACAGCACTAACCCCCGAGAGAGTAATTAGTGGTTTGGAGTAAAAACCACGTGACAACCGAATCCTTAACAACAAGGCCCATCTCAGAGCCTGTTTCTTACCCGTAACTCTGCGGAGTCAGCCCAGTAACCACAGGGTGCTCTTTGGCCACGTCCACATTCTTTTGTCATCTTTTCACTTCTACGATCGTTTCAAAAATCACGGCATCTATCACTTTTATCTGGCCTTTCTACAATAGTTATTTAATATTCAATATGCTTTAAAATGGACAAAGTTATATGCAAAAAAATAATAAACTGCTTGCTAAAAGGCAATTTTTTTAAAAATTATAATTGCCTGAAATGATAAATGTAACTCCCCAAGTTAATTTTATCTCTGCCTAGATGCGGCCCAGTCACTAATTAATCTTTACATATTTATAGAAAGTAGGAAAATGAGAGTGATCGATGTCCCTAATTGAGAGGGGACAAAGTGAGGTGCATCCGCTCTGCCCTGCTTCCTGCAGTCAGAGTCCCAAGGAGGAGGAAGGATTTCTGGGCTGGATTTAGAAATCGCCCTGACACGAGTCGGGCGCACGCCAACAGCCCCAAGACGCCCAGAGCCTGACACTTACTGAACTGCACGCAAGCCTCTCCCTGCCTCCGTGCTCACAGGGAACCGTACGGAGGGTATTTCAGTGTGTGACTTCTAGCCAGTCAGCTGTCCGGTGAGGCTCCAGCCCGTTAGCGCTTTTTCACATTTAAAGATGTTTACTTCGGTCTCAAAAAACAAAACAAAAAAAATCCCAGAAAAGGCTCCCCTACTATAAGAATGCTGATCTGTTGGACTCTCAAAACTTAATATAAAAACGCCCCCAGGTGATGACCCTCCGTTAGGTAGGAGACAGGCACACGCAGAGCTGGTTCGCTCCCAGCCCACGTCAGGAGGAGTGGAGACCTCAGGGAGGTGTTCGGTTTCCCAGTGCACACCGAAGGCGCATGGACACGACAGGCCGCATCGTGCCCAAATGAGCAATGCACGCACCTCAGTTAGAAAGAACTTTCTCGCTAACAGACGCTCACCACGCCCTGAGCCGCCGGGAGTCGGACCGTCTGGGCTGCTGGAGGGTCTTGCCGCACCGGCGATGGCTGCTGACGGGGCCGGGTGGTGGCTGCTGAGGGCTGGGGCGGCTGGGCGATTTCTCATTCAAATAAGACAAGAAAGTGTGTCACGCCGATCGACTCTTCCTTTCACAAGCGATTTCTCAACGATCACTGGTCACAGGTCATCATTACAAACATGGTAATAAGGAAAAGGTGGAAACACTGAGAGGATTCCCAAACGTGACACAGAGACACAAGGTGAGTACACGCCGTTGCAGAGCCGGAGCTGATGGGCCTGCTGGATGGCCGGCTGGCCACAGGCCTCCCACTGGGAAAGGCACAGAGTGAGTGGGCGAAGCCGGGGGACGCCCGGCGCGACAGCAGGCGCGGGGCCTGGGCGCTCGGGGCCTGGGCGCTCGGCTCGCAGTCCTCGGCCGGCCGGCGGCTCGCTGTTTACAAACCTAACAGCGACCGTGGGCAGCCGCAGCCAGGCACCCCGATAAAAGGTGTCGGGGAAACGCTTTGCCTCCCAAGGCTCATCCCGAACCGTCCTGCCGCCTCCTGGAACGGCTGGGCTGTAGCGCGCGGCCCCGAAGCGCCCGGCGCCCGGACTGCGGCCAACACGGCAGGGGCCCGTGCGAGGGTGTCGGAGGCGACTCCAGCTGCCTCTGTCACCGAGAGAGAGAGGATCCCGCTTTACCCAAACGCGCGTCAGCGTGACAGCTCTTCCCAGAAACCTTTTCTCAGACCTGCCCAGCCCACCGGGCAGATCACACGATGGGAAAAGAGCGAGGAGTGCAGGTGAGGACGACACCAGGTCCTGAAACGTCACACTGTCACCGGCGGGTCCCTGAGGCTCCAGCACCTTGCTGTTCTGGGTCTTCCAAAGTCCACGCTCCCACGTCCACTTGTTGATTTGGGTCCGTGAGTATAAAATTATTATTTTTATCCCCACAACTCATTACCTTTCTAAAAATCATTCTGTTGATGAGGTTAGACAGAGACGGGCAAAACAGACTTCATTCCAAAAGTGAATTTCGATCTCTTGGCCGTGGCCTCAGGCGTCTGAACCGAGAATTCCGAGGCCGGGCGTGCAGGACAGTGTGACCCCGTCATGGGCGCAGGCGTGTCAGACCCTCAGGGAATCCATGAGTGTTTGTGGAAACTCTGATTGTATGTGGTGTTGCTGAGGTCTCCTTGTAAAAGCAGCTTTAAGAAATGAGGTCACAGACAGTAAAACAGCTGTCTGCACCTAGATGCAAGTGTGTCCCTTCATTTATCCATCCAGTCACTTCGCCTTTCATCTGGAACAGTTCCTCAAGGCATCTTCCTGTCCACATCCTCAGCCCTGTCCAAGCCACCTTGCTATTAAAATGACCTTTTCTATAACAGCGCTGAGTCATGTTCATCCATCTCATCCCTGGTTCTTTATTCTCACTGGGCTCTCTTGGGAAGCGTGCCACACAAACACACAAAAACCAGCCGTGTTAGACAGAGAAATAGACTGGGTGGGTGGGTGGGTGAGGAAGAGAGGGAGGAAGAGAGAGACCCAGATGTTCATCCACAACACTGTTGACCAACTTAGCAGCTACTCTGTCTTCTGATCTCCCAAGTCTCCTTTGCTGTGGCTCACAGACCTTCTCCAAAGCTGTACTTCCATTGCACCCCAAGGCTTGGATGAGAGACGCTCACAGACTCTCTGCAGAGGAAGGGCTCCCCGGCATTACGGCAGGGAGAGGCACCCTGAGACCCGCCTCTTCCGTTATCCCAGTCTTTCACTAGGATATCAAGCACGAGCTCCTCAGCAGGGCACAGATGGTCTTCCTCCATCTACCCCCACCCCTCTCACGGGGCTTCATCGACCCTCAATCCCCCATGAGGGTGCCCTTATCGCCCCCTGGCCACGTCCTGACGTTTCTAGCTCTGTGTCTTTTCTCCGGTGTCTTTGCTGTTTGGTCTGCTTGACAAACCCAAAATTGGTTTTGAAACCCCAGTTCCTAACTTCCCCCACACTGCACCCTAGAAAAAGCTCGACATTCCCTCCTCTGGGTAAGCCCTGTACCTCTCCCAGAACTATTCCTACAGTTGTACCCACCGCACGCTTCGCTGATGAATTTCAATATCTGAGAACTGGGTGAGAGAGTGGGAACTTTGCCTTAAACCCACCACAGTTTGGGACAGGATATTTTCTATAACTGAGGGTAACTTTAAGGTTTTCAGTTTAGGAGGCACAGGGACCACACTAACCAAGAGAGGCAATGAAAAGTGGGAGCAGATTGTTTTGTCAGATGAGATCTACTGATTTCACTTGGAGATGTTTAAATTTTGAAGTCCCAGAAAGATGTGCCCCAGAAGAAGAAACCAGGAAGGTGGGAGGTCTGGGCCTAGAGCCAGAGAACGGGGTGGAGGTAGTCAGCTGGAGCCCTCAGTGCTCAGTGGTAGCGGAGGCCGTGATGGAGAAGGAGGACCTAATCAAAGACGAGAACAGGCCTAAGGGAAGGCCCGGTAGAAACACTTGGGGAAAGAACTCGGAGGACTTTAGAGGCCAAAGGCGTTGCACACTTAGAATAAGGAGGAGTGTCTATCTCCTAACGGTCAGGTGGCATGAAAACTAAACAGGGATGGTGCATTTGACAAAGGGGGCAGGGGGCAGGGGAAAGGGAGACATCGTTGGGAGCAACTCAGTGGGAGGAAAGGACCAGAACAACAGGCTGCAGTTGGACAGAGTGATGAGTGTCTTTCGTCCGAACGCTACAGACTCTGAGTCCGGATGGAAGGCGGCCTAATGGTGAAGCCTCTGGGGGCCGCCTGGTGGGCAGTGGGGAGGGAAGCAGGACGGAAGGCGTGGCGGAAGGGAATCAGCAAATGAGAAAAGCAGGAAGGAGTCTATTCTTCCCACTGCAGCATTTTACAGATTTTGTATTTTGGGCAAAGTATCTTTAGGAAGATGGTCCCACATCCCCAGTGATGATGAATGCTTACCCCACCCCCCGTGCCTCATGTTTCCATGGACAAGAGGGGACACTGACTACCAGATGACGTGGTCTCTGCCTTGCCATTCACTTCTCCTTGGGAAAAAGTCACTCACCTGACTTTTGGGTTTGGGGAAGAGAATTGAGTTCATCCAGTTCACCACCTTCCTCCTTTTAAATTCGTGAGAGGCATAGGGCCTCCTATTCTGTGATGCTTTCAGTAGGCTGACACAGCGAGGCAGGGCGGGGGCTGTCTAGCTCCACCTGCATCTGAGGGGTGAGTTTATATCAATGAGGCTGTACTGAGAAATCCATGTGGTCACTGACATAAGCCATATTCTCCAACTCAGCCATATTGATAATGCAGCTTACAGTTATGCACCATTTGAGTCCCTGGTTTGCTTCTCAATTAGATCTGAGCTTAAGGGGAGAATCTGTGTTTAAGATTAATGGCTTTAAAACTAACTTTCAAAGAGATTGTTAAATAAGAGATACAGAAAGAGAAGGCCTCCAATCCCTCATCTGAGATTTCAAGGAGTGGAAGTGGATAATCTCTAAATCCTTCTCATCAATCTTTAAACATTTGTTTGTTATTGTACACAGGCACACCTTGGAAATATTGTGGGTTCAGCTCCAGACCACCGTAATAAAGCAGGTATCGCAATAAAATGAGTCAAACAAATGTTTTGGTTTCCTAGTACATGTAAAAGTTATGTTAACACTATACATGTGCAATAGCATTATGTATAAATAACAATGTACATACCTTAAATAAAAAAACACTTTATTGCTCAAAAATGTTAATCGTCATCTGAGCTCTTAGTGAGTCACAATCTTTTTCCTGATGGAAGGCCTTGCCTTGATGGTATTGGCTGCTGACGGATCAGGGTGGAGACTGCCGAAGGGTGGGGTGGCTGTGGCAATTTCTTATTAAAATAGACAACAAGAACGTCTGCCACATTGATCGACTCTTTCATGAACAATTTCTCCATAGCATGTTATATACTATTGGATACCATTTTACCCCAGTAGAATTTCTTTCAAAATTGGAGTCAATCCTTTCAAAACTTGCTGCTGCTTTATTAACTAAGTTTATGGAATGTTCTAAATCTTTTCCTGTCATTTCAACAATCTTCACAGTATCTTTGCCAGGAGTAGATCCCACCTCAAGAAACGGTGTTGTGCTTGCTAATCCATGAGAAGCAACTTCTCATCCAGTCAAGTTTGATCATGAGATAGCAGCAATTCGGTCACATCTTAAGGCTCCACTCCTAATTTCCCTGCTGTTTCCACCACATCCACAGTTATTCCCTCCACTGACAGCCCGAGCCTCGAAAAGTCACCCAGGAGGGGTGGAGTCAACTTCTTCCACACTCCTGTTAATGTTGATCTTTTTACTTCTTTCCATAAATTACAAATGTACTTAATGCATCTAGAATAGTGAATCCCTTCCAGAAGTCAGTTAATTTACTTTGCCCATATCCACCAGAGGAATCTCTTTCTACGGCAGCTATAGCTTTATGAAATATATTTCTTAAATAATAAGATGTGAAAGTCAAAATTATTCCTTGATCCATGGGCTGCAGAATGAATGTTGTGTTAGCAGGCATGAAAATGACAATCTGATGTCCTTCTCCACCGGGGCTCCTGGGTGACCAGGTGCACTGCCAATGAGCACTAATGTTTTGAAAGAAATATAATTTTTCCTAAGGAGTAGTTCTCAACAGTGGGCTTAAATTATTCAGTAAACCATGTTACAGACAGATGTGATGTCATCCAAGCTTTGTTGTTCCACTTATAGAGCACAGGTAGAATAGCTTTAGCATAAGTCTTAAGAGCACTAAGATTTCTGGAATGCTAATTGAACACTGGCTTTAACTTAAGCCACCAGTTGCATTAGCTCCTAACAAGAGAGTCAGCCTGTCCTTTGATGCTTTGAAGCCAGGCACTGACTTCTCTCTAGCTATGAAAGTCCTAGATGGCATCTTCTTCCACTATAAGGCCGTTTTTTCTACATTGAAAATCTGTCGTTTAGTGTAGCCACCTTTATTAATTACCTGAGCTAGATCTTCTGGATAACTTGCATCAGCACATGCTGCTTCACCTGCACTCTCATGTTATGGATGTGGATTCTTCCCTTATACTTTATGAACCAGCCTCTGGCAGCTTCAAACTTTTCTTCTGTAGCTTTCTCACCTCTCAGCCTTCACAGAATTGAAGAGAGTTAAGGCCTCGCTCTGGATTCAGTTTTGGCATAAAGGATCTTCCATCCAGACCATTTAAACTTTCTCCTATCAGCAATAAAGCTGTTTCACTTTCTCATCATTCATGTGTTCACTGAAGTAGCATTTTTAATTTCCTTTAAGAACTTCTCCTTTGCCTTTACAACTTGGCCGTTTGGCACAAGGGCCTAGCTTTCAGCCTGTCTCACCTCTTGGCATGCCTTCTTCACTAAGCTTAGTCACTTCTAGCTTTTGATTTAAGTGAGAGACATGAGACTCATCCTTTCACTTGAACACTGAGAGGTCATTATAGGGTTATTATTGGCCTAATTTCTATATTGCTGTGTCTTAGGAAACAGGGAAGCGCAAGGAGAGAGAGAGGAAACAGGGGAAAGGCTGGTCAGTGGAGCAGTCAGAACACACACACATTTATTGATTAACTTAGCCATCTTACATGGGAACAACTCATGGCACCCCAAAACAACTACAGTAGTTATATCCAAGATCACCAACCACAGATCACGATGACAGATAATGAAAAAGTTTGAAATATTGAGAGAATTACCAAAATCTGACACAGACACACAAAGTGAGCAAATGTTAACAGACCTGCTCAATGCAGGGTTGCTACAAACCTTCGATTTGTAAAAAGTACGGTACCTACAAAGCACCATAAGTGAAGTGCAATAAAACAAACCATATCTATACGTGTGTATATCAGACAAGCAGGAGGAGCCAGGAGTTAGAGACCTCTCAAAAGCAAAGGAAGTGAGAATTTCGAGTAGAAGCAGGTGATAAACTGCGTAATACAGTAGAAAAGTCTTCTAGGATAAAGACAAAATAAGAGCTCATAGGGTACTTATTGAGAGCATTCTCTAAGAGAGCAAAGGATCAATAGAATGAAGACTGCTATATACCAGGGCCATCCAGAAAAAATCCAGCCATAAATGCCTCTATTTTTCATATTATACGGCTGGGTACTTTCCAGACAGCCCTCGTATAAACAAAATAATGTATATATACACCTATAAACATATAGACAAAGTAGGTTGACCAGACGTCCCATTTGAAACAGGACAGAAAACAATGGTCCTTGTCCTGTTTCAGGCAGTCCATCTGGTCAGCCTAGTCTCACTGGGCTAAATTCAAGGTGTCAGGAGGCTGACCAGACATACCCTACCATTTGAAACGGGACAGTACTATTGTTTTCTGTCCCATTTCAAATGACATCTGGTCAGCCTAAAAGAAGGACACAGACAAACATAAAAAACAAAAGAGAGAATCAACTTGGAAAAAAATTCCTTCCAATTCCACCGGCTGGAATTCTAGGTTTATATAAGCCTCATCCCCCACTAGATTGTAAGACTTGGTACCTTTGCACCCAAATTTCCTCAGAGAAAAAGCAAGTAGCCACAAAATGCTTACAAGCAAATGTTAAGAACTGTTTGGCTCAAAGAACAAAACAAGGACTGTGCACCAAGCTGAAGTCAGGAGAATATTATTTTGCACTCTTGACCCTAGGAAGCTCTGAGATCTCTCCACTTGCAACAGTCCACATGCCAGGGGCTTGGGTGAGGAGGGCTGGCGGGCTCCGAGCTCAATGAAAACAGTGATTCATGGGGGTCATTGCACTTGTGGTTTAGGACTAATGGATTCCACCTGACTCATCCGTCAGCACCTCGGGACCCGAGTGGAGAAAGCCATTTTTTTGGCTGCTGCTGTCGATAGAAATCTCACTCAGCCTTGTCCTGAATTCTTGCACAGGAAACCTCTGCTCACCTGCCTTTTGAGATACCAGGCTCCAGCAGGCCCCCTCCAGAGGCAGAAGTAAGATGTTTTCCATTCAGTGAAGTCAGTTCTCTGTGTTCCACGGTGGCAACCACAATTCACTCAGGCAGAGCTGCCCCACCACAGCGCTCAGCTACAGTCCCCGTGGAGTCCAGCCCTGACGTTAGAGGGGCCATTATCTGCTTGGCCCCGAGGACAGCTCTTAGCCTTCTCACATAAAAATCGCCTCTTGCATAAGACATGAAATTTGAAATCACCCCTTCATTGACATCGTTGAGTCACTCCATAACCTGTGGGACAGATATAAATTATGCATTCCTTGATTCTCTTCAAAATTTTAGAGGCACACAGGGACAGAGAAGTATCTCATTGGTACTAAAACATACAAGGCGTTCCAGAAGGAAACAGAAACGGGCGTGATGTGAGCGGCCCCCAGTGCTCGGAAGGCTCTCGGCTTGGTCAAAGAACTCGCACGACGCCCGGCGAACAGCAGGCTCCCGTGCTGATGACAGCTGCTGACAAGGACTCACTGAGTGGCACCGCTTCAGGTCCTCGTGCTGCTCGTTCTTCTCAACCCAGTGACTTTTCCTTCCACGAGACCGATGCATACCTGTGTGAATTAGCATCCTCCAGGGTGTCTGCGACAGGAAGGCGTTCGAAAACATCTGCATTAGCACCTCAGGCCTCGCCCCCGCCCAAGCCCACGTGCTAACACTGAGATATTTGTCTGGATCACGGGAATGGTGTCGGATGAGTCCTCTGGAGCGAGTGCGATTCGTACCGCTCGGCGCTGCCAAGGCCCGCTGCGGCCTGCCTAGGGACATCCCGGAGAGGGCGTGACATTTTCCTAACGAGCATTGAATAAAATGCAACGGCTGTCACTGCGAGAATAAAGAAACCTGGGTGCCCTCCTGCTCTCCTGCTACGATGACCTACTTCACAGCAGCATCTGCCTGGTACTGAGTGCTGCAGATGGAACCTGGCTCTGCACGGGGACCTCTGGAGGCTGCGTGCCACAGCCCGCCTTCAACGTGAACTTGACTAATCTTTTCCATTATTCTTCCAATGAAGGAACGAACATTCCTTAAAGATTCAAACCCAAAGTATATTGTTTTCCCCAGATGCCTGATAACTTTAGGACAAATACACGATAGGACCCCAACAAAATCAGTCTTTTGATTTCATCGCTTGGTCCTCATGGCTCCTGGTGAGAGTTTGAGGAGTTCTCTGACTTGTGGGAAAAGTGAGACCCACTTGAGCACCGTACCTTAGAAGCTTTCCTGAGGCAAAATGCACCACGCCTTGTTCATTTTTCAAGTTTAAAATGACAGGTATTTGAAAACTATTATTCCCCCCAAACAGGGAAACAAATATCACCCTTTAGATGCTAACACACGTACCACTGTCCCCAAACATAGGCCCATTTTGTACAAAATGCCTTTAAGCCCTTGACCTAATGAGGTTAGTGACAGGGATACGAATGACTAGAACAGAAAACGAAACTCAGAAAGAATTTTGCTCATGAACTGCCATATCTCCCCTGTCATTTAACCAATTTTCCCCTTCAAAATGACAACATGGACCTCAAATCTTCAAGGCTAATGTCTCCTGTGACAGACTAAGTGCTTTGTAAAATGTAGTATTGTACATGCCAATCTGATAGGGCAAAGCAAGAGCCCCTGGGAAGGACTTTGCAGACAGGGAGGAGTCTCAAAAGGTTACAGAGATGCCGATCAGGACAGCGAACCACAACACAGCGTGTCCCGTCCAATCAGAAAAAGGACAACGTTGTCCCCGGACCCTGCCATGGAAGAGTCCTTTAGGCCTGAGCGCCCACGCTAGACCCCATTCTATTCCTTGACGTCAACTATTACGAAACGCATGTCACAGGTTAACAGCAGCGCTTACAAGACCTTAATGGAAACGATTCCGTGATGTGGACATCGGGCATGCTGTCGGCAAAGGTGACATCTTTGCCGTTCATTACAAGCCCACGTCACCAGAGGGGGAAGAACTCTCAGGACTCTAAAGCCTTCCAAACCTGCCGACCACACCAGACGCATCTTGTCTTCTATTTCAGTCCCGGGTCAGCCCCGGTGCTGTTGGGACCCCTTTTCGTGCTTGAATTCTCAGAAAGGCGAAGCCACAGGTTTCCTACAGACTTGGTCAGGGCGGGGACTTGCTCCTGGGGAAGCGCCGCAGGGACGGGGGTGTGGGCCATCCAGGTTACTCAGCGTGACCCGTGTGCGTGCGCAGAAGTACCGAACTGCGTGGTGCCAGCCCCCACTTAGTGCCCGGGCATTACAGACCACACCGAGATGGGGTGGGAAGGGAAGCTGGGTGTTAGGGTGTTCTTCTCTCTTCCTCCTGTGGCAGTGTCTGCATGTGGGGCTGAAAACAGACAAGCTAGGAAATAAACAGGGTTGGGGGGTACAGAAGACAAACAGGGTGAAGAGGACTGAAGAGAAGCTTCTTTGAAAGCAGCTGAGAGGCGGGCAAAGGGGCTGAGGGCAGCAGCAGCCGGCGAGGGCTTTGCTGGGGCCAGGGTGGGGGCGGGCGGGGCAGACGGACTCGGGTTCACCTAAAACTGAATTTAAAATGTGTGTTAAGCACCTATATAATTAAAGAACACTTCAGATTTTGGAAGACTGGGTGCAAGCCAAGGCTGGAGTGCATCACCTGGCCACATCATCGTTTACTGAAGCCAAATCTGTCCCAAAGGCGCTTGCTTCTCTGTCATGACCGCCTGAGAGTCTCTGAGTCCTCCCGGGAGGAGAAGGTCACCAGGCGAGCGGAGTCACCGAACGGTGTTCACAGAGCGAGCCCGGCCCCTCTCGGGAGCCCTGTCCGACGGCTCGTCTATGATTCAGCAGCGGGGTCCTGCCCCCGACAGACGGCAAAGACGCCAGCTGCTCTCTGCCCGGAGGCAAGGGACGGAGGAGATTCCAGCGGGCAGCATTCGGCCCCACCTTCCGACCAGGGACACCAGTTTTCCTGGACGGTCCCTTCGGGGCACCAGCCTCCCGGCTGACCCAGGGACCCTTCCCCTTTCCCTGAGAGGCTGGAGTTACAGGAAGCCTCAGACCCCGATTATTAACACGCTACCTGTGACCGTGAGTGCCAGCGGCTCCCAACAGGATGATGGGCACCAGAACACGACCACAAAGGTGCCTCAGTGACTTAGCAAAGTGCCAGCCATGGCTCCCTTCACCCAGTGAAATGCCTGTGTGACCACGTGGGCTTTTACGCCAGGTTCAATCAACAGCACAGATGGCCGGAGAGCCTCCGGTCATTACAGGAGATGAACGTGCCCACGTCTGCCGCCTACTGTCTAGGGGGAACTGCCTGGGCAGGGGCGGGGTTCAGAAGACGCACCCCAGAAACAGATTGCCGTAGGTCAGTTCCTAAAGACTAAAAAGAGAAAAAGGGAATAATTTACATTCTGTTGAAATGTATTAACCTTGGCCTAACGGGAGACTTGTGAGAGGAGATGATGCGACCAAAACACAGATTTTCTTCAACGAAAAAGGCCACTTGGGGAGAAACGTTAAAAATGAAGAAAAGAGGACCTTGCACGCTGTCAGGGTAACTGTCTGAGAAATGAGTGTGCAATCCCGTCACTCCTGGACCCAGACCGGCCCCAACCCTCAGCGTGGACTTCCGCCTGGGGACAGCAGGGGCTGCTGACGGGTCTGGCGCTGATGGCGCGGGGCCCCCAACCCCTCCCTCTGCTTTGAAGACCCAATCCGCGGTCGCCAGGAGCCCCGGCCACGCCCACGGGTGAAGGAGCAGGACCCTGGCCTTTTGCTGGACACACGTCACACTTGTCACGTGTCAGTGTGGGGCAGTGCGGTAGACGCCGGCCACGTGGGGCCACTGCGAACGTGGAACACGCCCAGTGCCAAGCGAGATGTGCTTTTGCGTGAAACACGTACGAGAGCGGCAAGAGCTAACATGGATTCCTCCGGAAGGAACGGGACCCTGCTGACACTTCGAGGTTAGCCTGGTGGGAACCAGCCGTGTTTGCTGACCTTCAACGCTATCAGAGAAGAAATGCAGGTGGTGGTGGACTCTGCGTGGACGGTCACTGATACAGCGATAAGAGAAAACAAATGCATGTGGCTCCCGAAAGCTTTCAGGACTGCATGGACCCTGGGTTCTGTTAGACCCTGCACGAGGGCAGGGACCCATCTGTTCTGCTCCTGCCTGGCCTCCTGCCGGTCAGTCCAAATTAATGGGAGTGAAGGAAGCAATTTAAATAAAGACAGTTCCTCTCCTCTCATAAATCTGTAATCCAGCCATTATTCTAATAAAAATGAACACTGACTTGGAGCCAAGTACTGTGCAGGGCCCTGAGGACACAAAAACAAAGGAGAAGGGACCGTCAGGGGCTGGAGGGCGGGGGAGGGAGCAGCTGCTTCTCAGGGGGTTGTTTCCTTCGGGGGTGACGAAATGTTCTGGAACTAGACAGCCGTGATGACCATACAACACTGTGACTGTCCTAAATGCCACTGAGTTGTTCACTTTAAATGGTTGATGTTTTGTTACACAAATTTCACCTCCATAAAAACAGGAGGCCTGATTCCTGGCCCCCCGGCCTTAAGGATCTCAGTGGAGCCCCGCCTGGCGGGCACGTAAGCGCGGACGTGCAGTGAAACCCCGGAGGCCTTCCAGCTCGCCGTGCCCAGGACGCAGCTGCTCGGCAGGGAGGCCAAGGGCAAGGTGGAGGATGTGCACAGGTTTTTTTAAAAGGAGACGTCCTGGGAAGCTTGAAAAGAGGAAATGGTGGCTATCGCAGCTAAACCCTCAAAGAAAAGTCGGATTTCTTTTTTAACCATGCAAACTGTGTCAGGAAGAGTATTCTAGACAGAAAGCTCAAACATGACTTTCCAAACTCTTGGCATTCTCTGTCCACTGACGACATCTGCCTCCATGTCCCTGTGCTAATTGAGAGCCCTCACGGAGTAAAACCTTAATCCTTAAAGTCACAGCTGCTGTAATTGCCACAGCCAAGAGCCGTTGAGAGTGGGCAACTAGACGGGAAACGGGGCCCAGAGGGTCGGTTGATTCCATGAGCAATCCTCTCAAAGGTGCGTGTAATATACAATTAGGGAGAGGAAGGCCGGAAGAAGCAAAACGAACTCGGTCTTGCTTAGTTTGTCTGACGACACAGGACAGCCCTCTCAAACCATCTGGCGTCTAATCCAAGCCAGACGTGCAGACCTACACGCCACTCGGGAGGAACACTGAGAGGTCAGCGAACCGCAGGGCTGGCGCCGAGGCAGATGAGGCCGTTTGGCCCCTCTCCTGGTTGGAGAGATGTACGTGCAACCTGGGAATCGCAGGAAAATGAGCTAAGTCAGGTTCAGCGGGGTTCTGGGTAAGGCTGAATCGGGAGCGGGCAAGGGGTGGTATTTGGGCTCCAGGAGGATTTTATGGTGTTTCCCAAATTGTTCACCCATGGAAAACTCCCATCGTTTTGCTCCTTAATGAATAAGGAGTAAAATACCAAATTCTTGTCTCTTAACCCTCCCAGACCGCGGAACCTAATTTTCGGTGCTTGGCCTCGGACGTGACAAACATGACCCCAAGTTCCATCTTATTCTAACCGCTGGTTTGCATGTAACTAACATTTTTCTAGATCATGTTGGTTGTTTCTCTTTAATTAATGCTCAGGAGCCCAGGTACAGGGGACAGTGAGGTTCAGGGCCTCAGGGCTGGGAGGGTTAATTCAAACGTTACTTTCCTCAGACCCTTCCTGTCAGGAGAACACACCACAGCGCCAATCAAGTCGCCGGGCTGCAGTTCCCTGGGCCTCCCTGTCCTTCCTGGGCCACTGTGTGTTCGCACCTGCCTCCCCGCTGCGGCAGGCCCCTCAGGGCGTGGCTGGCACCTCCTCCCGTTCACCACGGCAAGTAGGAGGGCTTCAGTAGGTTGAATGAAGGAACAAACGAGAAATTCAAATATAATCACCTGACTTAATTCCACATCTCATCTCCTGCCCTGCCAATCATTTATAAAACTTTATAACTGGAAGACTTAATGACTTTTATACCTATTCTCAAGGTCACACTAGATTTACCGAGTATTGTAGGGTTCATTAAGAATATGGGACCAGAAACTCTATGACCTCAATAGGAATTCTAGTTCCTCCACTTTTTCTCCTCCTTTTGCAGCCTTGGATAAGCTTCTTAAACTTTCTATGGCTCAGTTTCCTCACCCATAAAATCAAGTTCTTAAGATCAGCTATGTCATCGGGTTTCCTGGAAACTACAAGTGCACAGAATCGCGTCTGGGACCTCCTAAGCACTCACTAAATGCGAACACAGAAGGAAAGCCTGGTGGCTAAACAACATGTAGCACCGTCCACCCTCAGATGGTTCCAGGAGTGTGCTATCCGTCCCCGGGGGTGCTCAGACAGACATCGTTGTCCACTGGGCAGCGATGGACGCATCGGAAGAAGCCGTTACGTTAGATACCTGCTCCCTTCCCCCTTCCTACTCCTGCAGCCCTCAGATTCTGTGTCCACGGTGAACACCCCAAACGGAAGCTACGAGGCGATGGCACAATCCCCACATGCACAGAGTGGGCTGGTCTCCGTGTCCAGCAGATGCACTCGGACTGTCCTCTCAAGAGCCGATGTCACTTCTGTACTTGGGGAACTTCCCAGTGACCTCTGACGGTTGGTGTCCAGTTCCTGATCTCCCCCTGAGACTACAAGGAATCAGGGGTGGATGGTGTGGGGCCGAGGCCTGGAGACGCAGGGACTGAGGCTCGCATAGAAGACGGGTGGTAAACCTAAGAGTAAGCCTGAAGGGCAGCAATCGCCAAGACCAGGAGGTCTGCAAATGAGCCGGCAAGCACACCAAACGCCGCGCACACGAAAAGCCTCCGTAGTTCCTAGTGGGAGAGGAAGGATTTAAATGGATCCAAATCCAAGGAAGCCCGAGCCTTACTGAAGGTAGAGGGACAGGAAGCCAGGAACAAGCCAACCTCTGCCGAAGGGCACCTAGAATCGGGACGCATACCCTCAAGGGGTCCCTTGAGACGGCCACCAGTGCAACTACACAGAGGGCGGGCGGGGCGGGGGCCGGCAGTGGGGTCTTTGAAAGGAAGGAAGACGTAGCAAATCTAAATCCAGGTTCTGAGCTGAAGAATGCACCAGTGGACTTCTTCCAAATTTGTGGCTTTGGGACATAACCTGGGACACTTGTGACCTTGAGCTACACCAAATCCTAAATCCCCCGCTCTGCCAGACAAGTCCAATTAAATGACATTCTGCATTACCCTTTATGATAAGTGGATTTCATCATGTTCCAATTCTCTACAAATTAATAATCTGTGTGTGTGCGGTCACCTGACCTTCAGCGTCCTTGTTTTTCTTTTTGTAAATAATAATGAACCCTTTTAGCACCAACAAGGAATGTTATGAGCATCCACAGACAGACTATCACTTAATTCTCTCCTGTGGGAGATCTGGACAAGCTTCTCTGTGAGGTGTTCTCAAGTGCTGACCAGAATAGCTGTACTAAGAGCAGTTCCTGTGTGCTCAGGTGAGTATCTAAAAATAACACATGTACTCTCCTTTCTATCGCAGTGAAAGTCATTTTCAACCACCCCACAAAGGACTTCGATGTCAATGTGTATTAGCCTCAGCTAAGCTGTTTCAAATCCTATACACGCACTTGGGGGGACTCTTTCCGGTTCTGATGAGCAAGCCAAAAGTTGCTTTGATATTGTTCTATTCCTTCCACACCGCACACAATTTTTAGTAAGCTCATCTTGAGTTTAGGGAACTCCAGAGTTTATTGTTATAGGTAAGGTTCCACCCTCTCTCAACGGAATGCTGATGCTTTTGTGGTATATGGACAGAAATGTGCTGGAGTCTGTAGAAATTTATTTTAGAATCTTGAAAAATTTTAAATTTCAGGCATATATGTTACTTAGTATGCAATATTTACATTCAAGAACTTGTCAGTTTAATATAGCTTGCCCTTTGGGAGATTAATTGCAGCAGATGGTAATAAAAGTTAGGACGCTGTTGTAATATGATATACAGATTTATTTTAAGGTTATTGGAAGAGTTAATTTATTTGGTAGACCTTGTAGTCTCTTGTACCCAAACACAGAGCAAAATCTTGGAAGGGGTGGGCCTGAGCCAAGCAGTTTTAGTAATCTCTGATTCCTAATGGCTCCTTCTGGCGTCTCTATTTCATTGCTTTCATCCAATCCCCAGAGAGGAAAAAAACTGTCATATAAAGAAGGAAAGAAGTTTTAAAAACATATTTTCCAACCAAAACTGGTTCTAAATTACAAATGACACTGTCCCTGGTCACCTAGTGGGTGTTTTTGGTTGTTGAAATAAACTGCAAGACTCAACTGGCCTTTACTATGTAGAAGCCAGGGAGGTGAAATAGTCTACAATGCACCTGAATTTCACCCTGAAGAAATGTCCTACCTAAAATGTCAATAGGGGTCACAGGAGAAAATAGAGAAACAGATTAAGAGCAGAGAATTATCTTTCCATTCATGATAAATCAAGTACAATACACACACACACACACACGCACACACGCACACACCATTATATATACATATAATGATATAGAATATCCGAATACTGTAATTAAAATGGTAGGTCTAGTTAGTATGTATGGTATCTTCACCCTGGAAAGAGAAAAATATGTTCTTTTCTTGTATCCATCAAACAGGAAAAACATTTGACAATTTATTATACCACAAATAAAATGTCAATACATTCCCCCAAATAGGAAAGTATAAAAACCATTTTCTTTTAACCATGTAATAAAACTATCAATTACTAACAAAACTGGAAAAAATATGCCCTACCTTCTGAAAATATTAAATCTCTCTTAATATTAATTGTGAGGTCAAGTAAAGAAAAACATCTAAAAAACAACTGTATAAAAAATGGGATAATTAACGTAGTGCTCAAAGGAAAATTCATCAACTCAGTTTACTGATAAACAAAAAGTAAAAATAAATTAAGCATCCACATTTGGAAGTTAAAGGAAACAAAAGTTATACGAAGCAGAAAAATGAATTAATATACACAAGTATAAATTAATTGGAAGAAAGAAGAGTAGAGAATTAATAATCAATCAGAGCACTAGTACTTAAAATGGTCAGCTAACCAAAGCAAAGGGATACAATTACAGAGTAAGAAACAATCAGAAGACAAATAATACAAGTAAATCATGGCATTTTAAAAACTGTAACAAATGTCTTTGCTGAACTCTGTGCAAGTAAATTTCAAAACTTGAACGAAAGAGATAATTTTATAGAACATTATTACTAGTACACCAAACTATCCCCAGTAGAGAGAAAAGATCTAAGCAGACCAATTATCAATTATATTAAGGTGCTCCATAATTACCACCAAAACTGGACACACACACGCACACACACGCACACACAGAGCCTAGATGGCCTCACAGCACAAGTGACCAAACCTGTAAAGCAACCGGTAGTTCCAATCTACCATTCAAACTCACCCAGAGCATAAGGGGAAAGGACAGCTTCCAAGTTCTTTTTACAAACCAACAGTAACACTGATATCAAAACCTGACAGACTGTACCAAAAAGAAAATTGCAGAGCAAACTCACTTAGGCATATCAATGCAAAACTCCTAAACTCAATATTGACTAATAGAATTCAATTTAAATAAAAATACGCATAGCCAAACAACGTATTTCGGGAACGTAACGAGTAAAAAAAATAACAAGATAAAAAATTTAAGAACTCTGCATCCAATTCCTCATGACAGCATTCGGTTTCTCTTAGGAGATGACAGTTTTCCCTGCAGTTAATCCCACACTCCAGTGAGAGTCACACTGTCACTCAGCCTCCTGGGCACTCAGGCATTTCCTCTCTGTTAATTCTGCATATGTGTTTAGCTTGTCATGGGCCCAAACTTCCTCCCAGTTCTACCTGTCCCATCCGCCCATCAAAACCAAATTTCAGTATCATGTGTAACTCCCAGGAGAAGCTCCCTCGACCTCCCTGCAATCAGGAAGCTCTCTCCTGCTGCTGAACAACTGGAGCGCTTTCTGTCCCTCCGGTGGCACTCACCGTAGTCACCCCTGCGTGACAGGTCTGCCTGCAAAGGCACGGCCTCTCCTTTTAGATTAGGAGCTTTTTGAGGGTTCGGGCCGTGCCTCATGTACCTCTGAATTCTGATCGCACCCAAGCACACATCCTTACCTACGTGCATGCTCTGGTGTGCAGCACACACACCTCAAGAACATGGACACAAAAGCAAGCCGAGGACTTGAGAGTAGTAGTTTGCCTTAATGTGCTACTACCTGCACGAGAGTGCAAAGTTAGAACCCGGAACTCAGCGGGCCCGCCGCCAGGCCAGCCCCACTGCCATCCCGCCGCCGCCGCAGTCAGGGCAGCATGAAATGTGCTCGGGCTGCAGGCTGACGAACTCTAATTACCTCCAGCCAGCCAGGAGGCTGACGGCCACAGATACTGCAGAAGCCAAAACGCAGCTAACACTGTCCATTTAAGGCGTGGAGGCAGGAATGACGAAAGAAGTCAGGATGGGAGCGCTGGTTTCATCAGATTGCTGGTCCGGAAGCAAGTACTTCACACACGCACATGCGCACACACATGCGCACACATGCACACACACGCATGCACACGCACACACGCACACACCACGCATGCACACACACACCACGCACGCACACGCGTGCACACATGCACATGCGCACACACACACACATGCACACACGTACACACATACACACATGCGCGCACACACACATACCTGCATGCACACACACACGCGGGCGCGCACGCGCACACTTGCACACACGTGCACACATGCATGCATGCACTCATGTGCTCTTCCTCTTCATATTTTCATTTTTCAAAAGCCCAATATTAATCTCTGTTCTAAACTGTCACTGAAAATGTACAAGCTCCTGAGACAGTCATAATGTCAAGTTTCAAAAATGTATATGTAACTTGTTATGTGCAGCAGGGTCACCAATCCTATCAGAATCGTCCCCAGAAGGTTCACTAAGGAGAGAACATTAAACAGAGCAAAGACTACGGCATTTAACATGAGAAACTGACCTTAGGTTATTAGAGTGGTACAAAAAGCCATAATTTGGGGAAGTTGCCAGCTCTCCTAGTTTGGGCTCCTGTTTGGCTCTGGACTTAAATTAACCCAGTAGGACACCACGCCCTCACGCTCGTGTATTTTCATTGAGCAGGTGCTAGATTCGAGAGGCGGCACAAGAACCACGAGTGCTGGCATCAGGGCCCCATAATCCACGCTCAGAACGTCCCTGGAAGAGACAGATTTAGGACAAGAGGCACCTGCCAGTCCCCATTCTGCTATAAATGGAGACCCACGCAGAACTACTCCCGTGCCGCCCCTTTGCTCTCCCTTCTTGGTAATAAAGAATTCCACCTTCTTTCAGCCTCAG
This sequence comes from Lyroderma lyra, assembly GCA_004026885.1. Classification (NCBI taxonomy): domain Eukaryota; kingdom Metazoa; phylum Chordata; class Mammalia; order Chiroptera; family Megadermatidae; genus Lyroderma; species Lyroderma lyra. The sequence continues at coordinate 6,589 of PVJL010006652.1, read as the reverse complement.
CCTACGTACAGTTTTGTACTTTCAAGTCATTTTCATTCCTTTTCTCTGGCCCATCTCCAATTTCCTAATATTGCATTTAAAATATGGAGGTGAAAATTAGACCCTAATGTGGGCTTTATCGCTGCCGAGCACCGTGCATGGATTATTTCATGGTTCCTGGGTGCAAACCCAGATCACGCCCGCCTTCCTGATAACGGCCCCTTACTGCGGACTCACATCCCTGAGTGACAGGGTGACTGAGAATGGCTTTGTACCTTCAGAATACTTACGTGTCAATTCTGTTCCTCACAGCGGCTGGGACCATCTATCAGCAATTTTCTCCCAGAATAATAAAAACCTCACCCTTTTGCAAAGAACTGTCTGATGCAGACAGTATAGTTCATGTTCACCTGATGTCCCACTCTATAATTGAAGCCATTCGAGTCAGATCAGAGCCTCCCAGAGCTCTCTGGCAGTTTTTCGTCATTTGTAAACATATGTTATATATGAGTGTGGGTAACAATTTGATTCTAAGTAAACATAAACCTAATTTTTTAACTACCAGTTGTCCCAACTTCATTTCAGAAGCTATGAACACCAGAGATAATGGTTTAGACAGGCCATGTGGAAGTAGTTTAGGGGTTATCCTTGGATTCTACTAACCTCTGTATTTTTTCTTTTAAATCTACAATGAGACACAGTTGAGAGCAGAGAATGCTTTTAAATTAATCTGATAAAGCAATCAAAATGGAGGCCCAAGTTATGTTTTAAAGTGCAATGGGACAAGATAAACAAAAAGTTCATCTTTAACTAGAAAAAAACAAATCTCAATCCAGATGAAGTGTGTTTCTATTGGTTTAGTAAACTCATTCATTTCACTTTCTCATACTGTCCAGACAAAACTGAAGCATACACATTTAAAAAAAAATTTTTTTGGCATATTTTAAAGGTAGATTTAATATTATCTCATTAAAGTATAAATGAGTGGATGTAGAGTGAACAAAACCCAAACCACAGTCTGAGCTCACTCGCTATTAAATCAGAAACGTCACATGAGCCTTCTACGTCCCCACTTCTTTACTCAGTAACATCAATCAGTGACCACACTAGTGCTTGCCCCTGGTCTGCCTTCGTCTGCTCTAAGGCTGAGCAATCCATACCACGCTTACAAGCGGGACAGGTAAGAATGAGGTCAAAATACAAACCTGTGACATAGGCCGTAGCCATCTGGAGAACAGGGCCGAGCACTCCCACAGAGGGAACGTGGGGTTGAGTCCTGTAGCTCCAAGTCTTACCTGAGCCCCTGCCCCACACCTCCTACACCTGTGGCTTCTGAGCTGTAGTTTCCTCACCTGCACGTATAACTCACTGCACCAGCTGGGGAAATCCTACTCTGGATCTCAATAAACCAACCATGAAACAGGGCCACTCGGGTGACGCAGTGGTGTGGACTCAGGGTCTCGCTCATGCTAACCCTCCAGCTCAACCCAGCCCCAGACCAGGATTTTATAACCAGCGGATGAGCTGTGAATATGGTTGTTTCCGATACATCAAGTAAGGTCGCCGTGTCTCCTAACTACAGTGCACCTGCCCAAGGTGAGGAGAGGAAGATGTGGTGTTTCCAAGGCCAAGCTCACTAGGCCAGACTCCAATTTCCAACCACGAGGGGACTAATACTCAGGAAGGCTCCTCCTGTCCAAAACACTCACATGTTAAATAAGTTATAACTGACTTACATATAAACACATTGCTGAGCGCTCCAGAAAACAAACCATGCGACCCACAAACTAAAACCAGAAGGGTAATAAAAACCTCCAAGGCTGAGGCTTCCCTGAGAACCAAGGCCTAAAACCAGCCCCCAGGGCTTTGGGTATTAATGGGAGGAAAAGGGGACTGTTAGGCCTGAGACTCCTAAATTCAACTTGCACATGAAGAAAACTCACGCCCAGTCAAGTGAGTGCTAGAAGCTGACACCTTCTGCAGAGGAAATAGATAGGAGCCCACCTGTACCAGCTGCTCCCCAGGTAAAATGATAATAAAAAGATAAGCACAGAATTGTTTCCCTTTAGGATCTACAACAGGAAACCAGTTCTTGCATGGGTATGGAGTTCACATTTCCATGACGTGGGCTGTCAGGAAAACCCCAGGCCAAATAATTAAATAAAAGCTGTCCTAGGTTGGCAGTACTCCCTGATGGCCGACTGAAGCATAGACAAGTCCATTCTGGGAAAAAATTGCCATGCCTCAGTCATCTCGGGCTCCACAACAAAATACCACAGAGCAGGTGGCTTAAACAGCAGACATGTACGCTCTCGTCAGTCTAGAAGCTGGAATCTGCGATTGAGGTGTCAGCATGGTCAGCCAGGCTCTGGTGAGAGCACTCTCTCTGGCTTGCAGAGGGCCACCTTCTCATGGTGTCCTCACATAATGGGGACAGAGACAGAGACCTCTCCTTTTCCTCTTTTTTTATGAGGTCACAGTCCTATTGGAGTGGGGCTCCCTGCCCACCTATGACCTCACTCAACCTTAATGAACTCCTAATGATCCATCCATCTCCAGATACAGTCATATTAGGAGTAGGTTTCAACATACAAATTTGGAGGAAAACACAATTCAGGCCACAGCACTTAATACAACAGGTTCCTCGTAATTCCCACAGATAGAGTTTGGCCAAAGATGAATTCATAATCAAACATCACAAAATAAAGGAACCAAGCTACCATGGATAAGGGTCAGAATTTCCAGCAAGCCAGAGATTTAAAATCTGGAGGACCTCAAACATTAACATTATCTGATGGAGAATATAAAATAGATCAACTCCAAATGGCTAAAGAAACAAAAAACAAAACATTTTAATGAGCAAAGTAATAAGACTATCAAAAATTTAGATTTAAAAAAGAAAAGATTTTTTTTAGAAATAAAAAGAATTTTTGATATTAAAAATTCAATGATAGGTTATACTACAAATTAGAACAGACCTGAAGGAAAAGAAACAAAACTCAGTAACTAGAAGACATACTTGGAGGAATAAAGCCAGATTATAGCATAAAGTAACAAAGAAAATGAAAAACGTGCAAGACAATGAGACGTAAACAATAGAAAATGATAAGAATTATTACATCACAATTAAAATCTTCTTTATCAGAACACACCAGAAAGAAAGTGAAGAATTAATCTACAAATGTGGTGATAATAAAGCCCACAAAGGATGTCCTATAGAATCTATAGAGAATGCCTTACATCAACGGACAGAGACAACCCAGCAGAGAAATTGGCACATATGTCAGAGCAGATATTTCAGAGAAAACACAAATGGCCAATAAACTTAGGAACTGATGCTCAAATAGGAAGCAGAGAAATAGAAAATATGAGAGGCCATTTGGTACTCCCGACTGGGGAGAACCGGAAAGCTCGTAGCTTCCAAATGTTGGTCAGAACTCAGAGCACTGAGAACTGGTGGAAATTTAAATTTCAGCAACCACTTTAGGAAATCACTTCGCGTTTCATTATATATGAAATGCACATACCCATTGACTAATCACATCAATGATTAAATATATTCCCCAGAGAAACACACACACACACTCCTGTGCATCAGAGACTTGAGAAAAGTCAAAGGCCTTAGCAGCATTGTAACAGCAAAAACGAAAAACAAACCAACAAAACAACAACAACAACAACAACAACCCAACTATGAGCAACTCAAATGATGTCCATCAACAGCTCAACACAAATTTCTGGAATAGCCACACAGTAGAGTATCTCAGTGAGAACTGATAGGGTATCGCTACACTGATCTACGTGGGTAGGTCTCAGGGCAGTAATGGGTTTTAAAAAGGCAAAACAGAGCATGACTGCACATCAACTGCAAAAACATGTAAGACCACAGAGCTACAGACGCATGCGTGCGCCGTAAAGCCGTAAGACAGCCGCTTTCGTCACGGAAGAGGGGTTTGGGGGGGGAAGGGGAGAGGCGTCAAGCTGGGGAAGAGGGCACGGGGGGCATTCGACGTCTACTCCTCTCTCCTTGGAGCTGCACGGCACACACAGAGACGCTTTTCGGCTGTTCTTTAACCACGTGAGTGCACATTACGTTGTTCTCGTTACGTGTATAAAACACTTCAGTCCAACTCGGACAAGGACACCTGCAAAGGGAGCGATCAGCCCACTCTGGGCGAAACGGAGGCCTCGGCCAGGCACGCCGTGGGATCCCTCCGACCTGAGTCTCTGCTGGGACAAAAGCACATCTTACAGGTCTCATCCACAAATCCTGCCGAAGGATTACCTGATAATCACGCTTTCGGCTAACACAAGTTTGAAGCAACTCTTCCCAGAGAACTTTTGAAGTCAAAAGACCGGCTTTGGCTTTGAAGCCCTCCCTGTCACCCGCCTGTCTGCCAGGTGTCACCTTGTCTAGAAGCCCCCGCCACCACAGGGCTCCACGGAGGTGACTCTGCAGGGCCTGCAGACCACTTCAAAAGGTTTCCCAGAGCCTCTTCCAGACAGCTAATTACGCCTAATTATCACAACACTCTGTATCTATTTGTCACGGTGGATGGCCAGCGAGTTTTTAATCATTTATGCTCGTGGGGAAAGCAAACCTCTCCAACTCGTTCTGAGTAGCTGTGAGATGGGAAAGGAACCCATGAAAGAGTGCCGGTACCACTTCCTTTCCTTAAGTCCATTTAACCGAAAGGGGCTTGCGGGTTTGAGACTTGTGTTCCTGTACGTCAGCTGATGGATGTGTCTGGAAACATTCGGTCCTCATAACTTAGTCTATGTGCAGGAATGTAAAGTCTTGAGCATCTGAGGTAGGTGCAAGTGTGTGATCCAGTAACTTCTGGGAACACCGGGTGGTTTTACTCCATGATTTAAAATACTACCATTTTCATAAACACATAGAATGGAACACAAAATCCTAGTAAATAAACACTTAATTTATCCCCATAATAATAGAACATCAACCTCTATTAGTATGTGATTTAAGTTAATTATTCAAAATTATTTTGGTTGAATTTTTGTTTTTATATCAGTATGCAATACTTATTGGTATAAGTTTTTCTATGATGAAAGTCAATCCTAAAATATATTATGGAAGAACGGGAGGGAGGGAAAGAGGGAGGGGTGTGGCGGGGAGGGAAGGGGAGAGGTGGGTGGGGAAACGGGGGGGGGGGGGGGGGGTATGAATTAGACCTTTGCTAAGGACAGCCAGCATGGTTCAACTAAGCCCACTTAAGGCACGTTGACATCTGCCAGACTGACTGGTCCCGAAAACATTCACGTTTATCACACTCTCCTGAAGTCAAATTCAGCTCTGACAAAGTCACCGATTCTTCCACACTCTGAAAATCGATTTCACATCGACGTTGCTGATCATCATTACTTTGTCGGGAATGCAAAAACAATTTCAGACGTTTTTAAAGTTCTGCTAGCTCTGCTGTGTCACTGGAGTTCTCCGAAGTACCGGTAAGCACCCCCATGGTGACCCCGTCAGGATACTTGGCTCGCGCTGCCTGTATTGGCAGAATAAATGCCAACTAGTTCTGGGAACTGCTGGGCAACTGATGACCGCTTTAGCTACAAAGGACCTGAGACGGGAACGGCGGTCTCGGGGCTGACAAAGATGGCTTCTTCCAGGAGTGATTTCTTCATCTGTGTACCTTCTTGTTGACCTTTGGGGCTGTTTTACTCGCAAAAGGGATTCGACTGTCTTGTTCAAAAGGCACTTTCGGGGCTACGTAGTTCCACAGGGCAAGACCAAAAGGAAGAAACAATTCCTTAACGATGGGGCCCGAAATAAAATCGAGGGCGGGGTGAGCGGAGACACAGACAGCTGCGGAAGGCCCTCCCCCGTGGAGGAGGCTTCCAACTAAAACGCCCCCCAAAGCCCTGAACGCACACCGAGGAGGTGAAGGGAAATGAGGAGGAACAGAGGGTGTTCAGAGAGGACAGGAGGCGGCTCGCCCTGCAGGACCCCTTTGCATTTGTAACTCTACTGCTGCCACCACCCACCCCGCGGGCACACACAGGCACCATCTCAAAGTCAGCCCTCAGCCTTCCCTTCGGGGGGTCTCAGACAATTGAACCTCAGCTCAGACGGGTGCTCGGTAAGTACTGCTCTCCTCCTGCAGAAGCACGGCCTGTTCAGCACAGAGGGGAGCCACGGAGCCGCACACAGACCCGGAGACCAGCCAGTGGAATCCGTTCGGGGTTTTGGACGGTGTCTGATCCACCTGTCCTCGGGATCTAGTGGAGTCTCTGCAAGGTCAGCCAGCACAGGTGCCCCCCACGAGCGACTCTCTCAGGGGGCCCCATCCACACCCCACCCCACTGGTGCTTGGCTGGGTGCAAGTGTGGGACAGCAAGAAGAGGGGAGAAGAAATTCTCAGATGCTCCGACAGCATCCTGCCAGCGAGCTCTCCCGCCGGCAACCTGGGGCGCACGGTCCGGGCGGGCAGCACAACCCTTCGAAGACGGGGTCTTAAGGGTCCACAGCGCCCACGACAGCGATGTAAACAGCCAGAAATCTAATACCTCTCACCATCACTGTTAGCTAGACGGTGCCTGCCTGGTGTAAGTGTGAACACAGACCAGTCCACACACACACACA
>PVJL010006651.1:55260-88956 GCA_004026885.1 Lyroderma lyra | reverse complement strand
GGTTAGGGAGGGGAGAAAGGGGAGGGGGTGGGAGAGGAGGCGGGGAAGCTAAATATAAGGTGATGGAAAGAGAAGTCACATTAGGTGGTGAACTGATTATACATCAAGTTGACAATGCACTGTAGAATTGTATGCCTGAAACCTATGTAATCCTTGCTAACAGATGTCACCCCAATAAGTCTAACAATAAAAATGAATTAAAAAAAAAGTGGGCAGAAGAACTAAACAGACACTTCTCCCACGAAGAAATACAAATGTCCAGCAGACATATGAAAAATGCTCATCCTCATTAGCTATCAGGGAAATGCAAATCAAAACCACAATGAGATACCACCTCACACCTGTCAGAATGGCCGTTATCAACAAGACAAGGAATAACAAGTGCTGGAGAGGACGTGGAGAAAAAGGAACTCTGGTACACTGCTGGTGGGAGTGCAAACTGGTACAACCACTGTGGAAGGCAGTGTGGAGGTTCCTCAGAAAATTGGGAATGGAGCTACCATTTGACCCAGCAATCCCCCTTCTGGGGATCTACCCAAAAGACTTGAAAACCTTAGTCCGCAAACACTTATGTACCCCAATATTCATCGCAGCGCTGTTCACAGTGGCCAAAACATGGAAACAACCAAAGTGCCCTGCGACAGATGACTGGATAAAGAAGCTGTGGTACATACACACAATGGAATATTACTCAGCTGTAAGAAGAGATGAAATATTGCCATTTGCAACAAAATGGATGAACCTGGAGATCATCATTCTTAGTGAAATAAGTTAGATAGAAAAAACAAAGAACTGTATGACATCACTCATACGCGGAATATAAAACTGAAAGCAACAAAGAGAAAAGAAATGAACAAACAACCAACCAACCCATGGATACAATCAATAGTTCAATGTTTATTTGGGAATGAGTGGGTTAGGGAGGGGAGAAAGGGGAGGGGATGGAAGAGGAGGGGGCGGAAGCTAATTATAAGGTGATAGAAAGAGAACTCACACTGGGTGGTGAACTTATTATACAATAAGTTGACAATGCACTGTAGAATTGTATGCCTGAAACCTATGTAATCCTTGCTAACATGTCACCCCAATAAGTCTAACAATAAAAATGAATTTAAAAAAATAAAATAAATAAAAATATAAAGAATGCATAACTTAATTATGAAAAATTTTAACTATTTTCCAACACCAGAAATTTGTTTATCTTAAAAAGAAATAAATTGATGTATAAAAACATTGTAAGAAATAATGAAGAAGTACATGTCCAAATTAAATATGATCAAAAAGTAGATTAGAACCCATTTACTTCTCTCTTCCAAAAAAAAAACCCTCGTGTCCAGCTTTAAATATGAAATGTTTTTTATCTTTCAGTCTCACTGAGTCAAAGTAAATTTAGCACATAATCTTTTATTTTCTATTTATTTTATTTTTTTGTGTGGGTAGTTCCCTGGCTGGGAATCGAACCCAGGTCGCAGTGTTGACAGGCTGAATGAAGCCTGAGCCACTATACCACCAGGGAACTCCCTAACACAGAATCTTTTCAAATTTCTGGTACATATTTTTATTGAAAGACCAGTACATATAGCAGAACCAGACTTTTCTCCATTACCTAAAAATGTCCTCTAATTTAGTAATTTAGTAACACTTTGATTTGGGATCTGACCTTTGACTCCACTTATCCATTATTAAGCTGGACATTTATGCCTTTGTTAATTAATGTAAATACTATCATCCTGCTCAGGAACAATAAATGGTTTCTCTTCATGATAAGCTAACCCATTTTATTTTATATTTTAAAATTAGGTCAAATCTTTAGTTTACCCATGTATTTATTTATTTCTGCCTAATATTGGTGCTCTCTTGGGCCTGCACACCCATTCAATGATATGTGTTTTGAGAAATTTTAAGAAATTAAAGTTTTTATTTTACTTAAGGAACATGGAATGGTAGGGTCTGAATGAAATACAGAGGCTGGGAAATGAGAAAGCCAGAATCTCAAGGCTTTCCAAGGACTGGGGTCTCTAGCTGATGGATGCTTACAATAGAAGCATGGGATAGCATGAGAGATTTCAGTAGTGAAAGACCCTCTGGCTAGCACATGAAGGTTCTGTTGGAAGAGGATAAAGGCAGAGTCAGACAGAAAAGGTAGAAGATGTTTCAACCAAGATCCCAGTAGGAGCGATCCCATTGGCCAAACCCAATTGGTAGCTAGAGGGCAAAAGAAGCACAGGTGGGCCTGCTGGGGTGAACAGATAGAGAAGGTGAAGACTGTATCTGAAAGACAGAGCTGAAAATTGCTAGCAGAAGGCCATGGGTCTGGTCTTGGTTAGGGCTAAATAGGGCTTTGACTACAACAGCAGCAGTGAAGGTGAGATGTTTAGGAGGTTAAATGGCAGGAGAGTAAGAGAAAGCAGGGAGGGAGGTGTGGGTTAATCCTTGAGTTTGTGGCTGGCTCCATGGATGGATGGTGACACCATTCACTGAGGTTGGAAACATGTACTAATGCCAGAAACCCCAAAGCAATGCCTTACATCACCTTGATATTCTGCCTCCCCAGCTATATTAGTGGAGAAAAGTCAGGACTAATAGTTTAGTTTATTAAAATGTAAAGCTCCATGAAAGCCCTAAGTCGGAGGATCCATCTGGATCTTCTGAAGACATGGCTGAGAGTGAACACAATGCCAAGAGAAGGCCCAGAGGGTGGGTGACTCCAACACAAGCCAGCAGCCTTGCTGGGTGTAGAAGTCACTCTGTGTAAACCATGTTGCCACAGTTGGATTCCCAGGACCAGAGAGCCCTTTGTGAGAGGCTGGAATTAGATGATGAGAGGCTAAGCATCAGAACTGTCACTGTAGTAGCCAGAGCTTTCTAAAGTTTGTTTTGGTCTTCGTGTCTGTTTTGGTTAAAGACCTCCATTGTTTCCCGTTGCTCAGACAATGAAGTGAACTGAACTGGCTTTCAGTGCTCCAGGGTCTGCTCCCACCTTGCCTTCCCAGCCTGAGTTTCCATGGTGGCTTTTATTTCAGTGTGTCCAGCACACCAGCAAGGCCTTCCCTGCACTTTGCGCATGCGCCCTTTGCACTCGCCTACTTTCCTCTGGAATGGCCCTCCTCCCCTTCCCAAGTATACATCCTGTTGACAAAGACTCCCTTTCGTTTCCCAGCTAAACTTCTTTGTGTTTGATTCACCAGAAACACTATTGTCTGGGACCAGTGGTGTGTGGCCAACTAGCACTCCTGCCTGGGGGAGTGGAATGACTTATTTGGAGTGTATGACAATTTCTGTGCTATAAATACTCTCACTATGGCCAATTTCAAGCTACCAAAAGTATAATAATGAACTCACAGAATTCCTAAAATTTTAACCAGTTGGCTCTCACTATGCTGTAGTGCAGCACTGCCTGACACTCACCTGCAGAGATCTCATTGTGTTGCAGGGTGGCCTGGCACGGGGGTTTTAGAGAACTCCCAGATAGGTCAAGCGTGTAGCCATGGTGAGAACCATGGCTATGTAACTGTCTCAGCTGATGCATATTAGCATCTCAGGGAGTTTTAGACATTCCCAGTCCCAGAGCACACTCCCAGAGATTATGATTTAGCCGGTCTCAAGGACTGGAGTCTGGATATTTCCACCATTTCCCAGCTGATGTTCCAATGTGCTCAGGATGGAGAGCCAATGCCATGTGGTCGCCTGTTACCTTGTTACCAGTGCTTCCCTTCCTCTGTAGTTGGCTACGCACAGGCCTCATCTTCCCTGTCAGGTTATAAGCACCTGAATCATGTGCTCCTGAGATTTTCAGGAATTAATTGAAAATCACAATAACAGTTTATTTTAAAATGAGTTACATTGCATTCACAAAGTGCTCAGGACACGTTTGCTGAATGCGAGAAGTAGCACAGCTGTTAACCTGACATCCAAGACCCAGGCCATGGCCCCACACAGCTGTCACCCTCACTGACTCAGGAGAGTTCAAAAGATAACTCATGACAGCTCAGGAGCTCTGTGGGGAGACCTCCTTGTGGCTCTGGGACTCACCTCCATTCCAGTGTGGCTCTGCCCTACAGCATTTACTTTGCCCAAGACTTGGGGGGGTAAATGTCCCTTGATGAATGCAGGACAATCCTGCCTCCCTCCGTCAGTGATGGAGGTTGTTCACAGTGACTTCTCTGCGCTTGATAATCAGCCCTGTGCTTTGCCCCCAGAGAAATCACCCAGCCACTGAACTGCATCTCTAAGTAAATTGCTGAGTTGTTAGCTCTCTATTCCTCCCTTGTATATGCAAATCCTCCCCAGAGAACCTGCAGGCAACTCAGGAAAATGCAGTTGGAGTGGGTCAGTTCGAGGCGTCAAAGATGCAGCAGCAATGAGCGGGTGGTATCCATTTTCCTGGGAAGCTGACATAACAGAAATGGGGAATTATCTAAAGTATTTACTATTGATTCTGCAATTTCTTAACTGAGCAGCTTTGACTCTGAGCAGTAATAAATTGTCCTAGTCTATTTATTTATTAACTGTTCTTCCTGTCACTACAGTGCACGGATCTTTTCCTTCACTGTTCAGAACCCCTTGGATCTGTTTAAAATGCAGGGTGGGGATAGGGAAACTTTAGGTGCCCTGGTCAAAATCTGTGTAGCTTTTCCCCAGAGACACTTCTCAGTGTCTGAAGAGGAGGACCAACATTAATTGATCGCCTGCTGTTTGCTATTTGCATCGTGGCATAATTTCACTTGCACACAATGATGTGAGTTACATACAGTTAGCCCCATTTATTTGGAAAGAAAACTGAGGCTCATTAAATTAGTATAGCAAGTGCCTGGGGCCCCTTCACATCCAAGTTTCTCTGGCTTCTCTGGCTTCGAGGCCTCTTTGCCACACACCAGTGCTCCACACAAAGTGACCTGAAGACCTGGAGCAGTGATCTGCGAATTTCTCAGTATGGCCCTTGTGCATGCGTTGAAGTCCCCTGCTGTTTTTATGTAATAAGCAGGCAGACCATCCTGGTTTCATATTCAGTAAGTGTGAGGGAAGGGGGTCAGGAATCTGTATTTCTAACAAGCAGTTATCTCCTCCTCCAAAGAGTACACTAATGAAACTACTGACTTAGATCTATTTGCAAGCAGGAGGAAGTCTGTGAATAGTCATACCCCACATGTGCTGAGTCGTATTTCCTCTGACCCATCTGAGGTTATTTCCTTTTCAGTCTTCCTCTTCCTTCAATTCACACCTATGTGGAATGGGGCTGTTCAAATTTGTCAGGCTCTGGTTGATAATGTTTCAGTAACCACAACAACTCCAGGGAGGTGAGAGGTCAGGCCCACTGCATCACCACCTCTCACAATGAAATAAGTTTCAGCTCAAACTCTCCCATGTGAGTGAATGTGTTATAGCAAACAGGCAGAACACACACACACACACACACACACACACACACAAACAAAAAAACCTGCAACTTGTACTCTGCCTTGTATGAACCGTCCCCTCTGAGGCAAATACGGAGCTGTGTAATATGGGACAGCAGGCTCAGCTCCTATTTTCATAGATGTAGGCACTAAGTCCCCTAAGAAGCTGGGGTTCACAGCTGGTGGAATTCTGCGCACAGGCACCAGACTATGTATTCTTAAATTCTGTTTATGACAGGTAGAAGGCTCTGTACACCACTTAATTTGTCACATACAATATAACACCTCTCTGATGTTGATTAATGAGTATGCCTGTGCACGTAGACTGTGTGATGAGAAAGCCTGGAAAGTGCCCTTCCTCCACTTTGGGTCTTTCGGATACTAACTGAACACTCACAGAGAGGGCATTTGATTAAGAAACTGCACAAGTAGTCCCCACACCACTAATGTGCAGATTAAAACAAACACACATGCATGCATGCACGCACACACACGCACATGCACGCATGCGCACACGCATGCACTCGCACGCACACACACACGCACACGCACGCACACACAGCCTATGCTAATGTGCCCTGGAGCAAATTTCATGTGCCATGTCACTCCCAGTGCCATTCATATCATCATACAAACAAGTATTAGGGTCTCCCACTCTAAACAGAGCCCCATGTCATACTCCCATTCTCCCTGAAAACCACTGGAATCCAACTTTTAATCCATCCTCCAGTGTCACGCTTCTCTGAAACTACTCCAAGGTCACTGACAGTTTCCATGTTGCTGAATCTCTTACACACTTTTCCAGTCTCCGCTCAGCACCCCAGCGTGTTCAGCTCCTCACCACCTCCTCACATTCCACGAGGACGTGCTTCCTGGTCACCTAGACTCGCGGGCATCCCTTCCCAGTACCACGTCTGCAGCCTCCGTTTCCACTGCGTCATTATGCATGGAATTCCTTACAGGGCAGGCCTGTTTCTACTCCAGTCACACTGTCTCGAGGACATCCCATTACTTGTGTGACTCTTAAGTAGAACTTTTTGTTTCCTCACTGAGTGTTGCCCTCTCCGTGTTCCCCAACCCAGTAAATGACAGTCACCATCCCGTCAGATGTATAGTCAGAAATCTGCAGTCATTTTTGTTCTTCCTTCCCCTCTTGCAGTCCCCATAATCTGGCCACCTCTGATTCCTTTCACTTCTATCTCTAAAGTGCATCTCTGTCTCAGTTGTCACCAGCAAGTGTGGTCCAAGCTACCATTATCGCTTGCCTGGACTCCTGAAGCAGCTCCTTAACTGTTCTTCATTCTTTCAATCCATTCTCCATTGAGTAAAAGGGCAACAATTCGTAAGTCTAGGCTGCATGGTACATAAAACACATGTTTACGAACAACTCCACATTGCATTTGGAATCCATCTACACTCACCAGGGCCACAGGACTGCATGATGTGGCCCCTGCCTGCCTCTGCACCTCATCTTACATCATGGTCCCTCACTCACTTCACCAGTCCTCATGGGCCATACCTGACTCGGGGCCTTTGTGTTTAAATGCAAACCACCTGGGTCTTAAAATGTTTCTAGTTCCTTTTCAATCTAGGTGTCATCTGAGAGGCTTTCCCCCACTGTTTCTTCTATATTAGCCCTCTTTTTGTTGCTTATCATTGCATCCTGTGGATTTATTTTATTGCTCTTAATCTGTACTTGTTTTATTCGTGATTGTGTTTATTGGCCTTTGTCATCTCTCTCACTCCATTGGACCAGGTACCAGGTTCATCTTTTCCACCATTGCACCCCTGACAGGTAAGTGTGCCAGGCTTTCCAGCATGCTGGTTGAAGGAATAAGTGATGGCCAGTACTGCGGAAAGAGCCCTGTGTTAATGTAGCCCATCCTCCCGGGGTCTCAGTTGTCTTATTAGCAAACTACACATGTGGGCTAGCTGCTCTTCAGGTTCCTTCTAATTCTGATCTTTGTTGAAGCAAGCCAAGAGGCCTTGCTTTTACATACTTTTCTGGGTTTAAGTTCTTTTGGAAAATATTTTGGACATGGTGGTGGTGGTTGTCACTAAATCTGTATGTGTTCCATATCCTCTGCCCATTCCCCATCAGCCACTGGTCTTTAAAGTCCCAGGATAATGTAAAGGAAAAACATCAGCTACTCCATGACGTGAGAGCATCAGAGAGCATTCCACCTCATTTCCACAGTTACGTGGCACCAGAGTACAACTGTGGTTCCAGAGTGGCTCCCGAAACATCCTTTCATAGTATCACTCACTTGTCTCCCAGCTTTATCCTCTCCCTAACAGAAGTGAGCTCAGTACAATAGGCCTCGGAGGGGAGACTTCACATCTATTCCACTCTGTGGTCTTCATCTTCTCTACTAATCCACACAGGTTCCCACAGGTTTGCTTTGGCATTGGCAATCCCATGGTATCTAATATTTTATGTCAGAAGGCCCAGTTCTACTGTTAAAGGTGCTAGAAAAGCAAGCCAGTTCTCAAGTGGCCTAGTTGAGATGATCATAAAGGTTTGAACATGAACAGGAAGTCACCTAACAAAGATGTGGCTGCCAGATGGCACTTCCAGCCCTGCAGCTCCATTGATGCAAGTCAGGACTTCGTGATGCTGCTCACTGTTTGAATTTGGCAAGTCCCAATGAAGCTCAACATGTGGAGAGTAACAGGATTGCTATTGAAAATTTCCTCTCCTATAGGATTGTTGTAAGGCTTAAATTAGAGAATGCATGTAAAATATTTAGCACAGAGCCTGGAATAACCTGATCATGTGATAATCACTAAGCCTTAGAGGTGGTGAAGCACGTGACTGGTGGATTCACCAGTATCTTGCTCAGTTTTTCTGAGTATGATGGGTTTGAGTCTCTGACATCAAGTCTATACATGACTATCCCTTGTCAATGCTCCCTGACAAAGGTGAACGCAGGAGTACAGTCCCAAGGAATGCGGGTCATGGCACCTGGGTGGGATGGAGATAGATGTCCTCCTGGTGGATGTACCTGCAGAAGTGGAACACCTGAGGAAGGTGTGGTGGACAAAAGAGAAATGCCAACCTTGGATCCTGCCATAGATGTGAGTGTGTTTTGGAGGTGACAGTGGTTGAAACTTTCTTCATGTTTTAGGTAACAGAAGATTTTCCTTGGAGAGTTGATGAATAAAACCAGCACACATTGGATGACACTGGGAAGGCTCATGCACCATCTATAAGGAGATGGCAAGACAGATTGGCCCCAGGTCAGTGTAACATTTGAGTTAACATGTTAATATAGATGTAAAGAAAATTTGTTAATCAATAAAGAAAGGAAAGGATTACTTAGCAGAAAGTACGGAGACGCTGAAAGAAGAGTTATAAAAATAGATGTTAAAGTGTCTGTTAACTGCCCCAGGCCTGGATGAGAGGACTCTGGCTATTGACTCTTCTTGAATGATCCAAATAACCTTTCTTCTGGGGTCATACACCCTGTGTAGCCTTCACATTATTCTGTTCCCTTTTGTCTGTGGGAATAGAATGCGCTAGTGATGCTGGGGTGATTTATCTGGTTAACCCAAGGAGAGTGTCTCATTGTGGTTTCCTCAATAGTATCTTTGTTTGTAAATCTGCATCTCGTTAGCTCAACCAATGTGGATCTGTTTCTGCGAGCAGATGTGCACTGTAAGAGTTACAAGATCAGCTTTCTGACCCTACAGAGCAGTGGAATACCAGGTACAGTAAAAGGCCATTTGATAGACTTTTTGGCAGAATATGGGATGGGGAAGGCAAATTGGCCCCACGTTCATTCAAATTATAGGTCAAGATAGAGACCCCTCACAGATGCGCAAATCATAATCTAGAACTGTTATCAGAAATCCACTGAGTCGTTTGTTGAGTGCTGCCAACATAAGAGCACGGTGGCAAGTTCGCTGATTTAACTGTCAGATTTGGGTACGATGACAGCTCTGATGGCCATTCCAGAAAAAGAGTTCCAAAACTGCTTTGAAGGGTGCATTAGGCGCTGGTGTCAGTGCACAGCACCCTCTTCTCTCTCTCTCTCTCAATCTCCACACACACACACACACACACACACACACACACACACACACATCTTACAAGGGAGTCTAACAAAAATGACAACATATTAATAAATTACTCTCTCAGAGGTGGCACACTAGTGTCCTATGCTGTCAGGATTTTCTCAGTAGTACAGTCACTATGTTACTCAGGAGCTCAGGCCAGCACTGTGGCTCTTCAGTGTGTGGGGGCTGCTCTCCCAGCCCCCACCCATGAGTCGCAGGACCCAGAGCCCCTGCTCGCCATGGTGGTGCTGGCGGGCGTGGCCCATGTGGAGAGGAGTGGTGTCAGCAGTAAAGGTGGGCCCAATTATTAAAAACAAACAAAACCAGACAAACGACTTATGTAGATGACTAAAAATGCTTTCAAAAGAAAGTGTGGAAGAGTTATTGTCAATTCTTTCTTCTTCAAGATACTTACCCTGGCAGATGTATACTCAGAAAACCCAGGTTCAGGCTTCCCGAAAGCCAGCAGTCAGCCCCAGTGAAAGCCAGTTGCTGGGGAGGGTAAAGCCAGGATTCTGGGCCTGTGTGGAACCCCACTTCTTCACCCACCCCCTAAGAACTAGGGCTACCTGGCTGTTGTGGTTTATGTTTTATAAGGCTCTTTTGAGGTGTTTTATCTCAGGGATTTTCTCCTTCTGCTGAGCCTTTTGCTTCCACTCACTCAAGCGTGTAACAGGCTCTAGCTCTGGGCCTCAGGGGCAGGAAGTGGCAGGACAGAGAGAGGAGGCTGGGGGTTTCCTGGGTTTTGTGACCACAAGCCTGTGCTCAGGGGGGTTTCTCAATGCTAGTGAAGGAGGGAGAGAGAGAGAAACTTTGCTGCGGAAGCAACATGCCTTGGAAACAATGAGAGAGGAACTTTCCCCCAATGAGAGAGAGGAGAGGGAGAGAGAGAGAGAGAGAGAGAGAGAGAGAGAGAGAGAGAGAGAGCGCTCTTCCTGGGCTGAGAGGAAAGGGAGGGGAGTATGGTAGGCAGGAGGCTTCTTGTTCAGAGCAGGGGTTGGCGGGGGGCAGAGCAGGGTCCTTGGGAAGAGGCTGCCTAGCCTCAGGGAGATGTGTCTGGGAGAGTAGGAACCCTGGGGATCTCATAGAAGCTTCTTCTACTTTCTGTGGCAATGGACACTGAATGGAAAACAGAGACAGGGGCATGAAACTTATGTGAAAATTGAACAGATAGGTAAGAGATGCCCAAGAAACCCTCCACACACACGGATCCCTTCCAGCCATTTGATAACCGAAGACCCTAGAAATATGGCACCTTCTTACTGGTGGCACTCCAAGATTAATGAGGTACATTTCCTGCCAAACCCATGGGGTGGGATGCAAACTCCAGATTTAGAGATTACAAATTCATAGCCCTCCTTCCTGAAACTTCCAGGAATTTACATTTTTTACATTAAGAAGGAAAGACTTCTTTCTGGTTTCTTTTCCTGACAGGTGGGAAGGGATTGGGATTAATGCGAAGGGAGCCTGATTTAAGCAGGTCTCAGTAAGGTTTCTACTACAGGAAACTACAGGTTACGTCGCCAGGGACCTGGCGAGGTTTGGGGAATGCATGATATCCGAAGTTACTCCAGATGGTTCGAATGAAGAGACCTGAAGAACGATTCAGAGGTGAGGAGCAGGGCTATAGGAATAAACCACATATGGTGAAGGCACTTGGAGAATGGTAAGATGTAAGCTGTGGAGGACAGTCATCTGGTGGGAACTGTTGTTGCAGGTGACCCGGTCATGACCACAACAAGTTGCTAGAACGGGAAGGGACTCAAGAAGGAACACTCAGTCTGTCACTACTCCTATGCTCCCGTCTCCTGCTGGCGTCTTCTACCAGCCTGGTGACAACCTCCTGGTCCACAGTTGTCAGCCTCCTAGGACAGGGGTCCCCAGCCCTGGACCATGAACCACCACTGGTCTGTGGCCTGTCAGGAAGCGGCCCGCACAGCAGGAGGTGAGCTGTGGGTGAGCAAGCAAAGCTTCACCTGTACTCACAGCCACCCCCATCGCTCACGTTCCCGCCTGAGCCCCGCCTCCTGGCAGATCAGGCATTAGATTCTCAGGGAAGTGCGAACCCCATTGTGAGCTGCACATGGGAGGGATCTAGGCTGTGTGCTCCTTATGAGAACTGATGCCTGATGATTTAAGGAGGAGCTGAGGCGGTGATGCTGGCGGCGCGGAGCGGCTGCAAATACAGATGCACAGTAGCAGAGAGGTTTGATTGCACAGAGACCATACAAATCAATTGATTGCAGACTCATATCAAAACTCGATCAGTGAGTGGGAAGTGACAAGCTGCATCTGGTGGCACGCTTTATAGTGGCAAGTGAGTTGTATAATTATTTCATTATATATTACAATGTAATAATAATAATAATAATAATAATAATAATAATAGAAATGAAGTGCACAATAAATGTAAAGTGCTTGAATCATCCTGAAACCACACCCTCACGTGCCCCATTCATGGAAAAATTATCTTCCATGACACTGGTCCCTGGTGCCAAAAAGGCTGGGGACCGCTGTCCTGGGACACACAGCAGGGCAGGAAAGGCTGTAATGCATCTGGGTAGCAAACAAAGAATGACGAAGCAAGTGCTAAGGTCTATGGTAAGGTGCACGGTCCAAGGCAACGTCGTCCGTCCCTGTGGTCTTGTAGGAAGGGGAGCCAGGCCCCGGAGCCGAAACTGCTCTGTGGGGCAGGGGGGAGAACTTTCGGGATTTCAGGACTGCAGTCCCGGATTGGGTTTGTGGGATGCTGTTGCACTCTCAGTGAGCTTATGTTTTCAGGGAGATTGAACGTTTGGCTTCACTTACGTGTTGCATCCACAGTAGCTGCATTTAAATCTGTTGAACAAGCCACTCATGTGACACAGAACTGTAGTCCTTGATTTTGTACTCAGCCGAGCTGGGGTTTGTCTCCTATACACCACAGCTCAGTGCTTTTTTTAAAAAAATTTTTTCTAAATATTTATATAGACTTATAATTAACATTTAGCATTATATTAATATTAATTTGAGGTGTATGACACAATGATTCAATATTTGTATATGCTGTGAAATGATCACCATAATAAGTCTATTTAGCCTGTCACCATTCATAGTTACTTATTTTTTTGTTTGTTTGTTGTGCGTGTGTGTGTGTGTGTGTGTGTGTGTGTGTGTGTGATGAAAACTTTTAAGGTCTACTCTCTTAGCTCTCAGCTTTCTCGTAAGTGGGAATAATGAGATTCATCTCCAGAATATCTTTTTAATGTAAATAACGTCTAGACCAAAAGTTGTTCTAGCCAAAAGAATTAGTAACCTAAAGCACTACTGTTGAGAGGAAAAAATTTCAGTTCTGATTTTTATCACCCACACATCAAATTTTATAGAAACAATAAATAGAATTAGAGATTTAGCACTAGAGAGAAAAGAATGAGAGCAGTACAGCCCTGTAACTCGGCCGCCCTGCAGCAGAGCAGGGCACCTGGTTCGCCCCCAGGTGGCAGGAGCTGAAGGCCAAGGACACACACCCACCTGGAACACCCCTCCCACCGCAAAACATGTTCCAAGTTCCTGGGACAGGAATGCTCTGCCCAAATGGCACTGAACTTCCTTCTGGTGCCCGTGCAGGTAGCTAAGGGTGACAAAAGGGCCCACCAATATTAGCTGTTTGAAAAAGAGATGAGAAGGTAAAATGGGAACTTGGAAACAAGATATTAAAAATCCAGCTGAGAAGAAACCACATGAAATTAAACTTTTTTAGGCTGAACATCCCTCTCCCACCACTGCTCTTCCAGTTCATTCAGTCACCCAGGAGAAGGGGGCAGAGCAGTGGTGGGGACAGGCGCCTTGAATGGATCTATGGGCAACTTGGCAAGTTAAGAGTTTGTTCAGTGACTGGCTCCTTTTAGGAGAAACCCAGATGCTAGAACAAGAAGAGAGCATTGGGGGTGGGAACTGAAACCAGGTTGTTTTTGCTTTTGTTTTTGCTTTTTGTTTGTTTTTAACAAGACACTGAAATTTGAAAGGAGCAGGCAGCAAAGTGGTGCTGGTCAGAGGTATTTTCAGATTTTCTATTTGGATTCTAGGGAGTCTGTTGACAGTGAGCCTAGTGTCTGCAGGAGGGAGATTTCAACTGTTTTTGAGTGTGGTCTGTCTTCCTCGAGATATTGTAGAGGAGTCTGCTTCCCACTGCCTCTGGGTCTGTGAGAAGTAGGAGGAGCTCTCTCATAGTAGCTTTCTCAAATTTGCTTAGGGTAAAACTCATATTTGCTTAGGATAAAACTCAGTTTCATTTACTGTCAGCTTTCATCCTGTGGCTCCTTTCTTGTCCCAGAAGACAGGCTCTGACCCAAACTTGGTCAGGGACCTGATGATGCTGAGCAGCCCACAGAGAACCGATCCAGCCTGTCCGTGTCTGCAGCAGCTCAGCAGCACGCCCACACTCTTGTCACATTTAGAGATGTGAGGAAAGTGGCCAGGAGTGGGCAGAGAACATATGCTATGCTAGGGCATAAAGACACTGGGATTTGATTTCTGGCTTCACCATTCAGCCTTTCTGAGACTCAAAAGTCCACATCTGTAAAATGGGAATGACAATACATTATAGCAACAGAAGTGACCTCGCGAACAAATGTCGTTGGCCTGAGTCATGCCAGATGCTACTCTGGCTCCAGGGCTGTAACAGAGGGCATGGCAGCCTGGGCCCCTGCCTTGAGGCTTGTTATATAACGTACATTTCCGAGGGTTTTATTGCAGGTTGAAATGTAAGAACATATGGGACAGTCTCTGGTTCAAATCACCCCAAGCTGTGTTAAATCTAGAGTCACCAGAAGACTCAAAGCACTTGTGTTCAGGTCTGGAACTTTAGAAGGGTCCAGCCTGGGACCCAGCTGGTGACCAAAGTCATTACAGAGTTGCATGAGGGGACAATGTGATTCATTGTCTTTGTCCCAGGAGATGTTCAGACACTGTCAATGAAAGCAGCTTTCTCTCAGGTATCCTTGGAGGAGGCTCAGGGCTTACCATAGACTTATTATCAATGATCTATTGACTCTGACCCTGACCCTGGCCCACTTCCAGGGATGACCATAATGGGGCTTGGCTACTCTGTCAATGGATACAATGGCCCAGAGAACCAAGTTGCTACAACCGATGTGGGTTGGTTAGACCTTACAGCTTGATGTGATGAAGCCAAAGTCCCACTGAAATGAAGGACTTGAGACCTGGGGGTCCCTGCAGGGTCCTCACCTTTGGGGTGGTCAGGTGCTGACTCAGCATGAGGCCACCTGTGGTGAAAACAGCTGGAAGGTGAGGCCTGGCTGGCCCTTCTCCATCTCCATGGAGTCTTAAGTTATCTCCCATCTTTGCAGCATGGCTATTGGTCTTCTTACTTCAAGACTTAAGTGTTCTAAGGGCCTCTGGTGGAATCTGCAGGGATTGTTATTACCTAATCCCAGAAATCCCTGAACATCATTTCCACCACATTCTACTGGTCAAGTAAGCCTCTAAGATCAGCTCAGATTTAAAGGGAAGGGAGGAGATTACATGCCTCAAAAGGGAAATGGCATGCGTGTACTGTGGCGGGGGTGGGGTGGGGTGGGGGGTATAGCTTGATGTACCATCCTGGAGACAAGCTACCATCCCAGAGTTCTAGAATGTGGAGCTTAGAACCAGACAGGTCTGAGTTCAACCCCAGGATCCTTCACTTACCTTGGGGACCTGGGGCAAATTATACAATCCCCAAAAGACTGTTTCATGATCAGTAAACTGGGAATAATAATACTACATTCTTCAGAGGGTTGCTGACATGGCTTCCTGTTTAACGACTTAATGTTAAGGTATCTGGCCAGTGGGCTCCTATGCAGATCCTGTGAGAGGAGAAGGGATCTGCACAAGAACCCACTGGCCAGATACTTTAATATTAAGCAGTTAAACTGCCACAGAGTGAACCAGTTATTGTTTGGAGTTCTAGGACAGGTGCCAGGCTCAACCCTGGCTCCAATGTTTACAAGTGTCTTAATCACTCTGGGCCTCAGTTTTCTCATATGTGAAATGTACATAATAATAGTGTTGGCTTCATAGAAATGTCATGAGGATTATTTTTCTAGAATATCATGGTTGCTACAGTAGTCCAATTTTAACCTAGGTTTAAGTTATCCATGGTCAACCACACTCAGAAAATACAGGGCCCAGCATTAGTAATGCCCAGACTTGAGTTATGATTTTATTACAAAATTATAACCATGCATGCTTATGGTTACACGAATAATGCCCCCTTTATATGAGCTGGTAATCTATACCAAATTTTTTATTATAACATCATGAGCATGTATGATTATGGTTTTGTAATAACTCAAGTCCAGGTGTTTCTGCTGCTGGACCATGTATTAAATGGAAAATTCTGGACATAAACAAGTCATAAGTTTTAATTTGTACACCACCCTGAGTGGCGTGATGAAATCTTGTGCTGTCCCACTCCACCCCACCTGGAATGTGAATCATTCCTTTGCCTAGTGTCTCCATGCTGTATGCAGTTCCCACCTACTATCACTTAATAGCCATCTGGGTTATCAGATCAACTGCTATGGCACCACAGTGCTTCTGTTCAAGGAACCCAATTTTACCTAATAATGGCCCCAAAATATGAGAATAGTGATTCTGGCAATTTGGATATGCCAAAGAGCAGCTGTAAAATGCTTCCCTTAAGCAAAAAGGCATGTGTGTATGCATAGAAAAGTATATACAGGGTTTGATACCATCCACATTTCAGGCATCCACTGGGGGAAGTCATGGGACACATCCCCCATGGATAAGGTTGGCGGTGACTACTATATTATTATTCATATGAATTATTTCTAATCCACATAACAAAATGCAAGGTAAGTATTTTCTCCTCATTTAATGCATAAGAAAACTGAAGCTTATGGAAAAAATAAAAATATCTTCCCCAGGACACAATGGAAGTAAATTGTGAAGCTAAACTCGGGTCAAGTGGGAATGAGAGAGAATGTGTGCTTCAGGGCAGAAAACAGATTGAAAATATATCAGTAAAGAAAAATAAGAGAGAGTTTGGAGAGATGAGAAAGGAAACAAATGAACTTAGGGGAATGCTGGTGGCCAGTTAAGAGGTGCTATGAGGGAGCATGCCGAGCTAAAAGAAATGGCTGCCAAACTCAGAAAGTTTCATGAGAGAGAAAGAGGTTATAAATCTGAACATTAGATCACAGGATAGAAAGAGAAAGATGGGGAGGAGGGTGGTGGAAAGAATATTAGACTATGCTGTAAGATATGGTTAAGCAAAAGACCCAGAAATTGGGGAAGTATTTATTATAAAATGTTTCTACAGAACTGATATTTGGCATAGGCTCCTTGGAGACTTGAATCCAGTGTAACTCAATATGTGAAGTTAAAGTTCATTTATTTACAAATATTACAGTTTGTGGATGAATACAATTTCTTTATAGGGCTCAAGGAATAAAGAGTTGGGCTCTCTAGGAAATAATTAGGACAATAATAGAAATTTTAAAAAGGTCATGCACTAAAATTGACTGAGAATTAGGCTAATAATATGGGATCAGATGGTGCCACAGTTGTTATATGACTTGAGTCTCATCTATTGATCTGTATGCCTGTGAAGCAGGTAGCAGCCCATGAGGTTCTAATATCAGAGCACTTGCCGGAGGGGTTTCTCAACTACAGGGAAATTGGTAATCACAGGACTGAATGGGGGTAAAGGAAAGTTTTCAGATTCCCAGAAAGATACAGCAATTGCTCTGCTTCTGGGCCACAGACTTGCCAACTTACACACACACACACACACACACACACACACACACACACACACTGGACATATGTCTTATGTCAAAATTATAGACTAAAAATTATTAAAATAAAGAATGGCTTCATCAAAATGAAAAGTTTTGCTCTACAAAACAACTTGTTAAGAGGATTAAACAATTGAAAACTAGCTATCTAATAAATGTCTCATATCTAGAATATGCAAGTATGAAGCCCTTTCAAAACTCAACAGTAAAAAAGGAAAAAGCAATCTACTTGGAAAGTGAAAAAAGACAGGAAGAGACATTTCACTAAAGATGGCATATAGATGTCAAATAAGCACACAAAAAAGATATTCTGCATCACCAGCTATTAGAAAGAGGTAAATTAAGACCATGGTGAGATATCATTACACAGTTATTAGAACTAAATTAAAAAAAAATTAATAATACCAAATGTTGTTGCAGATGTAGAAAAACTGGATTGTTCACACATTGCTGTTAGAATGTAAAGTAGTACAGACACTCTGAGAAATATTTGACAGTTAAAAAAACAAAATTAAATATGCCATGTAACCAATCAATTACATTGTTTGGCATTTACCCCAGAGACATGAAAACTTATATTGACACAAAAATTTGTACGTGATTGTTCACAGCAATTTTATTGGTAATAGCCAAAAATGGAGAATAAGCAAAAAATCCCTAATAGATGATAGTTAACAGTGGTACATCCATAACATGGCATACAATTTAGCCATTAAAAATAATAAATAATGATATATGTGGCATTTTGACTCAATCTCTAGAGAATTATACTAAACACTAAAAGCTTTTCTCAAAAGCTTTCATACTGCATAATGCCACTCACATAGCATTCTCAAAATGACAAAATTATGGAGCTAGAAAATAGATTAATGGTTGCTAAGGTTAGGAATGGTGAGGGAGGGACAGACATTATAAAGGGGTAACGAAATGACTTTTGTGATAATGAAATGGTTCAGTAACCTGAGGTGGTGGTTAAACAGATCTACACATCTGATAAAATAGCAAAAACCTAGCACACACATGTTGTGTCAATGTTAATCTTCTGATTTTGATTTTGTACTATAATTATATTGGATGTAACCATTGGAGATAGCTGGGTAAAATGTACATATACAACTGTTACTACTTCTTGTAAATCAATAAGTATTCCAATAAAGAGGTGTTTTTCTTTTTTAAGGTAAAGACAGAAAACAATACAAAAATGAACAGAAGACTTGAGGGCTCTAAGTGTGCAACCTCCAGAAATCTGTTTGGACTGGCCACCCTTGTCTAACCCAGCTGCTGCCTGCATGCAGCATCACAGCATGCTGCTGTGAAAGTGGTGGTGGTGGGGGCCCTTGGAAGACCTGGTTGTCAAAATCTCCATTTCTGAATATGTCCTGAGGGTGCCTGCTGTGACACAGGGCTCATTCCCAAGACAACCAAAAACTGCATGGCCACCCAGTGCTATGGAGATATTGTCAACCCACCCCTTGAAGTATTTCACTGTGATCTTCTACACCAGCTTCTCCGACCCGTAGGCCCCCTTGATTGACTGCAAACTGCTGGATATCACCTGCTGGATTCACAAGTACAACAGCACCAAGTCTAGCTAGCATGTATGTGAAGAGTGGCCGGTCCTTCTCCTAGGTGAATGCTTTCACTCAAAGAAGAAATAACACTTGTCTTCAAACTATTCCAAACATTTCAAGAAGAGGGAAGGATGCCTCCTGAACTCATTTTATGAGGCCAACATTACTCTGATTACAAAACCAGGTGAAGAAATTGAAAAAAAATTACATGCCAGTATTCCTGATAAATATAGATGTAAAAATACTCAACAAAACAGTAACAAACTGAATTCAGCAATAAATTAAAAAGGTAATAACACACCAAGTGGGATATGATCCTGAGATGCAAGGTTGGTTCAATATCCACAAATCACTTGTTGTGAGACACCACATGAACAAAATGGAAGATAAAAATCATATGATCATATTATACAGGCAGAAAAATGTTTGACAAAACCCAGTACCCATTTATGATAAAAACTCTTAGCAAAGTGGGAATAAAAGGAATATACCTCAACATATTAAAGGCCATTTATGACAAACCCACAGCTAACATCATAGTCAATGATGAAAAGATAAATCACTTTTCTTAAGATTAGGAACAAGACAAGGATGTTCATTTTCATCACTTTTATTTAACATAGTATTGGAAGTTCTAGCCACAGCAATGACAGAAAAAGAAAACCATAACAAATAAATAAACAGACAAACACAAGAAATAAAAGGTATCCAGATTGGGAAGGAAGAACTAAAACATTATTTGCAGATGATATAATATTAATTATATAGAGAGAATCCTAAAGATTTCACCAAAAACTACTAGAACTAATAAATGAATTCAGTAAAGTAGTAGGATACAAAATTAATATTCAGTATTAATTGCATGTCTATACACTGATAACCATCAGAAAGAGAAATTAAGAAAACAATCCCATTTATAATTGAATCAAGAAATAAAATATCTAGGAATTAATTTAACCAAGGAGGTAAAAGATTTATACTCAGAAAATTATAAGATATTGAAGAAAAAATTGAAGAGGCAAATAAATGAAAGCATATCCAATGCTCATGGATAGGAAGAATTAACATTTGTAAAATGTCCATACTGCCCAAATAAATGTATAGTTTCAATGCAATCCTTATCAAAATGCCAATGGCATCTTTTATAGAACTAGAACAAATAATCTTAAAATTTGTGTGGAATGACAAAAGACCTGAACAGGCAGAGCCATCTTCATAAAGAAGAACAAAGCTGGAGGTATCACACTACTGCAAGGCTACAATAATCAAAACAGCATGGTACTGGCAAAAAAAAACAGACACACAAATCAATTGAATAGGAATAGAGTGCCCAGAAATAGAACCATGCCTATATGGTCATTTAAGCTATGACAAAGAAGGTAAGAATATACACTGGGGCAAAGAGAAACTGTTCAATAGATACTGTTGGGAAAACTGGACAGATACATACCTAAACTGAAAACACACCTTTTTCTTACACCATATACAAAAAGAAACTCAAGATGGATTAAAAGACTTGTGTGTAAGACCCAAAACCATAAAAATTCTAGAAGAAAACATAGGCAGATGCTTTTTGGCATTTCTCTTAGTAATATTTTCTTGGTTATATCACATCAAACAAAGGAAGCAAACAAGCAAAAAAATAAATGGGACTACATCTAACTAAAAAGTTTTTGCACAGCAAAGGAAACCATCAACAAACCTATTGAATGGGAAAAGATATTTGTCAATGATACATCCAGTAATGGGTTACTATCTAAAATACAGAAAAAATTCATACAAATGACCCCCAATCCAATTAAATAATGGGCAGAGAAACTAAATAGACATTTTTCTAAAGAAGACATAGAGATAAACAAAAAGATGCTCAATGTCATTAGAGATATACAAATTAAAACTACAATGAGATACCACCTCACACCTGTCAGAATGATTATCAATAAATCAATGAACAAGTGTTGGGGAGGATGTGGAGAGAAGGGAACCCTCTTGCACTGTTGGGGGGAGTGTAAATTAGTGCAGCCACTATGGAAAACAGTATGGAGTTTCCTCAAAAAGTGAAAAATAGCGTTACTTTATGGCCCAGCAAATCCAGTTCTAGGTATTTATTTGAAGAAATTCAAAATGCTAATTCAAAAATATATACACATCTCTATGTTCATTGTAGCATTGTCTATAATAGCCAAAATATAGAAACAACCTAAGTGTCCATCAATAGACAATTGGCTAAATAGTGGTACATATATACAATGGAATATTACTGGGCCATAAAAAATAATAGAATCTTACTATTTGCTACATGAATGAACCTAGAGGGCATTATGCTAAGTGAAATGAGTCATACAGAGAAAGACAAATACCACATAATTTAATTATATGTGGAATTTTTAAAAAAGTAAACAAACAAACAAAACTGAAACAGTCTCATAGATCCCAGAAACAAAATGATGGTTCCCTAATCAGAAGGGTATTTGAGGGCTGGGTAAAAATGGTGAAAGGATTAAGAAGTACAAATCAACAGTTACAAAATAGTCATTGGAATGTAAAGTACAGCATAGGAAATGTAGTTAATAATATTGTAATATTAATAACTATGTATGGGGTCAGGTTTGTAATAGACCTATTGGGAGGATCAATTTGTAAGTTGTATAAATGTCTAACCACTATGCTGCACACCTGAAACTAATATAATATTAAATGCCAACTGTGATTGAAAAAATGTAAATATATATATATATATGAGAAAAAATATCTGAGTGACTAATATGCATATAAAAAGATAAATTGTCACATCGGTCATCAAGGAAATGCATATATGTATATTTGTATAAATTTATATTAAATAATATGTATATTATGTTTTATATATATTTGCTTTTCCTTGGTGACCAGTGTCATGTTATTTCAAACAATTGTTGAGAAGAATGTAAAGCAAATAAATTCTGACACATTTCTAATGTAAATTTAAATTTGTGAAGCCACTTGGGTATGTGCTTGGTAGTGTCTACCAAAATAGAAGATACACAAAATCTGTGACACAGCAAATTCATCCCAGAATTATGCCATACTTACACAAAGACATGTATGGGAATGTTTATATTAACACTTTTATAATAACAAGAAATTGGAAACAACCTAAATATTTTTTACAGTAGAATTCTACATAACAATGACAAAACACATTACTGCTACATACAACGATGTAATTGAATCTCACAGATGAAATATTAATGTGAAAAAATAGGCACAAAAGAGTGTATGATGTATAATTCTATTTTATTTTGTATAAAATAAAAAGGATATAAAACTAATCTCTGGTGATAGAACCCTACGTAATTGTTACCTTTGGAGAGGAGAGGTTATTAAGTAGTATGGAACTGGGGAGTGTCCTAGGGTGCAGGTAGTGTTTTATCTTCATCAGTGTGAGAATTATATCATGTGGAACTTCCTCTAGCTGTGTTCAGGCCATTTTCTCTTTTGTATGTTATTCTTCGATAACAAGTTTTACTTAAAATAAAATGAGAGTATTGATTAATTGATTTTTAAACAAGGTATTCTAATTAGGGTATGCGCTTTTGTCAAGAATGCCACAGAAGTATTGTAATTTTCCCAGTACCTCGTGTGGGTGTATATGTGTGTATGTGTATCAGCACAATATTAATGTCTTATTATAATCTTGACTATCACTTGGTTAAGATATATCTTCCCAGTTTTTCAACTGTAAAGTTATTATTTTCTGCTTTGTAATTAATGAATATTCTGGCCTAATATTTTAAGACTATGCAAATATCCTTGTTATCATTATATTTTTGTTCATTATATTTAAATTAGTTATTATACTAAAAATTATGACATTGTATATTAGCACTTTCTGATTATATAATAAATATATAACCATTGCTACAAATCTGAGTTGATATAATTTTTGGAAAAAAAAAGCCAAAGAACCAGACATTTTGACTAGTCCACGTGGCTTTATGGTGGTAAATGCATTATATATTTAAAATAGTTCACAAATAATCTCACTCTATTTCAGGGTACCTGAAATCTCCAGGTGGGAAAGTTTTAAATTTGTCTCATTTTTCCTCTCTAATTCAATTTTAAATAGAGAAAGAAAATGGGAAGGCTTGCTATGAACTGATTCTTCACGTATAGTCCTCAAAATGGCCAACAAGTTTTCTTTGGAATATGCAATTACAGATTAAAAGAAAACTATGTTTGCTCCAAGCATGTGTGGTATAAATACATCTCATTCCTCTTTAACCATTGACCCACAACTTCCATGACCACTATTACTCTCCACCTAGACCCAGCTCTAACATGAATAACAAAAGAGATCAATTTTTGAAAGCATTTGGAAATTTAAAAAATGCTAATTGGAAAATAAAAATAATTATAATTCACTTTCAGATCCTAGATAAATAGAAATATCTTAAGAATGCCTTCCTCTCTGTGTTCCACAATATCTGAAGTGTAAAATCTTCGTGTAATGAGAGAAACAAGTACAAATAAATCAATAATTACAAATAAATATTTACAAATAAATCAATAAATAAGTATACAAACCAAATGCACCAGGAAAATGACAAAATTTTTCAAATTAGGTGATAAAATAAAGTCCAGATCTACTCTGTTTGCAAGAGACATACCTAGAACATGATTGCATGAAAGAGTTTAAAGAAAAAAATTAAAAAGTCATATCAAGCAACTATTAATCACACAAAATACAAAAATCCAGAGCCGTTACATCAATATCAGACAGAATATATCTTAAGATATAAGTATTAGTGGGAATAAAAAGGGCCACTACATAATGCAAAAGATTCAATTCACTAAGAAGGGTTAGCAATTCTAAATATGCATATGCCCAATAAAAGAGTCTTAAAATATACAAAGAAAAGTTGGTAGAGCATCAAGATAAATCCACTACTACTCTGTGAGATATCAATGCATCACTACCTTCAGGTCAAGCAGATAATCTAATTAGCAAGAATAGAAAACTTAAACAAGAGTTAGTAACATTGACCTACCAGCCTTGGGTAAAACTTCACTTTTTATTTCAATTCTTTCACGTTCTTATGCTGTAGATGTGTCTTTTATTATGACTATAGTTTAAAAAATTCAAAATAATATTGGTAAAAACACCCAGTATAAATTGATTTTATTCCAGCTATGAAAAATTTAATAATAGAAAACTTACAAAAACTAATTAAGTTCACTCACAAAGCAGAAGAAAAAATGAGTGCAAAAAATTGAAAAAAATGTAATAAAAACTTTTTAAAGTAGATTAGAAGATAAAATTTTAACCTGATAATGAGTTTCTATTAAAAAAATTGAGTGAACATTATTATTCTAAATGCTTTCTTTAATTTAAAAATATGTTCACACAACTAAAGGAAAACATAAAGAAATAAATTAAAGCATATGAATAGCATGTCATCAAACAATATATCAATAAAGAAATAAGAATTATAAAAGAAAAACAAACAGAAATTCTGGAGTGGCAAAGTATAACTGAAATAAGCAATTCATTGGACCATGTCAATAGTTTTGAATTGTTAGAAGAACCAGAGAACTTGAAGATAGACCTATAAAGATTATGAAATTCAAAGAACAGATTATTTGAAAAAAGAATGAAAATAAACAACCTCAGAGAAATATGAGATAATCATTAAGTATGTCAATATACATGTAATTGAGTACTAAAAGGAGAAGACAAAGAAAAAGATGGAAAGTATTTTAAAAAGTAATGGCTCAAAAACATTAATTTGCACATTTAAGGAGCTAAAAACCTCTAAGTAGGATAAACACAAAAGGTACTCACCCCTAGACACATCATAGAAAAAATGCTGAACTATGAAGACAAAGAGAATTTTTGAAAGCCACAAGAGAAAAAAAATGACTCATCATTTACAAGAGAACCTTGATATTATTATCATAGCCAATTTGTTAACTAAAAACAATTGAGGCCATAAGGCAGTGGGATGACATATTCAAACTACTGAAAGAAAAAAATCACTAACCAAAAACTTATACTCAGCAAAAGTATAAAAAAATGAAGGTCAAATGAAAATATTCCTAGATAAACAGAGAGAGAGAGACAGAGAGAGAGAGAGGAATCCATTTCTTGCAGAACCACCATACAAGAAATACCAAAAAAGTTTTATATCCTGACAACAGTCCCAAACCGGTAATTTGAAACCAAATTAAAGAAACCAAAGAGCTCTGATAAAGGTAATTATGTAGCTAATTATAAAAGACAAGTATTTATATATGTATATATGTGTGTGTGTATACATGTATTCTCTTAAATGATTTAAAAATAAATTGTATAAAATAATATATAATGTATATACCACTGAATTATTGTATTTTAACATATAAATGTAATGTGTGAAATAGTAATAACTTTTCAGGTACCTTCTAACTTAGGTGTGAGACTCATTGAGTGTCATGTAGCATGGGGTTCATGGTGCATTTGTGTACTTGGAAGAAGAGACTGGGTGTGTTTCACCATTTGCCACGAAAATTTCTTTCCAAACCACCTTTGTCTGTGACATCTTTATTATTTTAATTATCCAAGTTCAAAAAATTGGAGCTGCTTTTAACCTGTCCTTTTTAGGGACTTAAAAACTGACATAGTGTTAGTTAAGGGCAAATATCTGGGAGTAAGAAAAGTATGGGTTTGTATGCCAAACACTAGTATATGACTAGTTCTATCACATAATAGTCACGATCTGTGACCTTGCCCAAATGACTTCTCTAAATATCAGTTTAATAAACTGAAAACAATCATATGGTTATTCCTACTTATAAGAGAGATATTACAAATTCTAAATGAGGCAACACTGAGTACCTGACAATAATAATAATGGCATTTATGAAAAGTAACAAGTTAATCTCTGAAAAGCAGATACAACAGTGCCTAGTACAAAGGAAGTGCTCAATAAAAGTTAACTAAGATCATTTTTCTCCTTCTGACTCTTCTTGATATGTTGCATAGTTAGTTGCATATATCAAGTACATCCATATAATTAGACTTAGAAGGAATCTTGAAGATTACCTAGGTTTGGCTTGAAAAATATTTGGCATTTATTGCCAATGCAGACATTAATAATCAATTGCAGAACACTTTTCTCTAAAGAGATGGGAGGTATAATCCTTGTCAAAGTAGAATTTCAAACAGCTTCTACTAATTTAATAGAATTCACCCTGTGATAAAATGTATCATTCTTGTCATTGGTTGAATTTCACCCTTTGTCCTTTGTCCTGTGTATTGTCTGACATGAAATGGCACAGGGGCTTTTTCTAGGGAAGCTGCTCCTCTATTCTAGCCTTGAATGACTTGAAATGCAAATTATGAAATACTCTCAGCTGTCAACTCAAACAGATAATAATACCAAATTAAACAGTCTTGGTGACTTAAAGTATTCAATCAAGTGACTGCCACTTTCTCATGTTCCCAGATGCTGTTATTCTGTGGGTAAAAAAATTTTCCTTTAATTTTTTTTTAGCCTGAGCTTATTTTTCTACCTGTTCAGTCATAATACCACCATTTAAAACAGTTTAATGAGGTATAATTGGCATATAGTAAATTGCAAGTCAGGGTGTACAAGTTGATGAATTTTGACATAGGTATACAAACCCTCATGAAATTACCACCATAGTCAGGATAATGTACATATATCTGTCATTCTCATGTTCTTTCCAATATCTTTTTTTCTACTCCTCTCATGTTGTCATCCTCAGGCAACCACTCATCTGCCTTCTGTCACATTTGGTTAGTTTGCATTTTCTCAAGTTTTATATAAATGGATCATATAGTGTACACTTTTTGGGGGGTCTGGCTTCTTCTACTTAGCCTAAGTATTTTAAGATACATCCATATTCTAATGTGTATTAATAATACTGTCCTTTTTTGTTGCTGAGTAGCATTCCTTAGTATGAACAAACAACAATTTTAGTACTAACATTCTCTCTCTCTCTTTTTTTTTTTTGACATATCTTAACCTGGCACACCCTGGGTAAATGTTTTAGATAAGAAAGCCTTTTTAGAGGCAAATGTGCTCAAAATTGGGACTGGTCTTGTTCGGAGGGGTTAGTAAAGTGTGGTTCGTGGAGCATGGTGGTTGCTGGCATGGCTTTTCCCCTACCACAGTGAAGCACAATGTTTATTCTGATTTTTGGTAAGTTAAAATGCAATTAAAATTTTTCCATAAGGAATATGCTAGCCTGTGAAGATGTAACAGCTATCTTCACCACTGTGGTGAAATGATCAATTTAAAAGGGTTGGTGTAAGTAAAGGTGCAGTGTGCTAATGGACTTCTGTGATCTGTCACATATAGGCTTTGAGTTATTTGTGCACTAAATACAAATTATTAAGGAGAATATAGAAATATAAATAATGCAAATATTACATCAGATGAAATGGTATTTTTACTGTTTTCTCAACTACAAGCTACTCTTATGAAGTGGTCATAGCAATCTACTGAAAACCAGATTTTCAGCAGCACCAACCCAGTAAACTTTTTTATTTTTCTAACTCTCAGAGTAATTTTTTATCTTTTAGGCTTTGTTTTCCAGTTAAGATTTAATCACATTATGTTATAAAAATAAGGATATATATCAACTCTACAAGCTCTTCAAAAACTCCAAACATTTTTGCCCACAATGGTCCACTGCTTTGACGTTAGTAGAGAGACGAATGGCGATTGAAATTTAGACAAAATCTAAATCCAGACATGCCCAAGGAAATGCCCTAGAAAAGGAGACTTCAAGTTCCAGACAAAGGCCCCCTGAGTCTTAGTCACCCCCAGGTCACCTGGGATATCAACACTAATTCCAGAGAGGAAATAACACAAAATAATAGAAAAACATACTCATTGGGTAACTAATAACAAGCTGGCTAATGAGTATCATAAATTCAAACAACATTTAAGGTCAATTAGCAAATAAGAAAAATCAAAATGCGCTAAATTGTATAGTTTATATATGAAAGACCTTGATAGAAGTCTTCTAAAACTTGAAATATGAAAACATATTTGACATGGCTAATTGTGAGCTGTAAAGCTAAACAAAATTTAAAACATAAATAATACAATAAATTTTAATGAGGCATGTTAGGGAAGTGATTTATGTTTATTACTTTTGTGATAGAAGATGATATTATGAAAGCATTGTCATGAGAAGATGGCGCCAACCACCATGCACCAGAGGAAATTGCATTATACAGGTCGCCAGGCAGTTAGTTAGTTAGAAGCAATATTATGCAGTTTTCCTGACATTTGTAATGATTTGTCAGCTTTTAAGATGTGTGATTTGTTGTAGTTTCTTTTCTCATTTTTAAATAGATATTTTCTTTCTTAAAGAGGATGCTTAAATTGGAGAAACTTCAGATATCACAAAATCCCAGCGTAGGCCCACCCCTTATTTATAATCTCTTGTTTTGCTGGGTAATGACATTAAAAAGCAAATCAAGCTTAATCATTGTATACAGGCATAGCTCATTTTATTATACTTCACTTTGTTGCACTTTGCAGATACTGTGCTTTTTGCAAATTGAATGTTTTTGGCAATCCTGAGGCCAGCAAGTCTATTGGTGCCATTTTTCCAACAGGACTTCCTCACATTGTGTCTCTATCACATTTTGGTAATTAACTTTTTCATTGTTATTGTATTTGTTGTGGTGACCTGTTATCTTTCATGTTATAATTGTGATTGTTTTGAGGCACCATGAACCACACCCATATAAAATCACAAACTTAATCAATAGATGTTGTGTGTGTTCTGACGGCTCCACCGACTGGCTGTTCCCTGTCTCTGTCTCTCTCCTCGAGCCTCCCGATTCCCTGAGACAGAACAGTATTGAAATTAGGCTAATTTAATAACTCTACCATGGCCTCTAAGTGTTCAATTGAAAGGAAGTTTTGCACATCTATTCCTGGTGAAAATGCTTAAAGATTGCTAAAAATGACAACACAGGATTTAAAATGTTACATAAACTTAGTTGATAAAACAATGGCAGGGTTTGAGAGGATTGAACTTAATTTGAAAGAAATTGTACTGTGGGTAAAAATGCTATCGAACAGCATTTCACACTGCAGAGAAATTTTTTGTGTATGTAAAATGAAGAGTCAATCAATTGGCAAAATTCATGGTTGTCTAATTTTAACAAATTGCAACAGACACCCAACCTTCAGTGACCACCTTGACCAGTCAGCCACCACCAACTTTGAGACAAGACCCTCCACCAGCAAAAAAATTATAATTCACTGAAATTGCAGATGGTGGGTAGCATTTTTTAGCAATAAAGTATTTTAAAAGTAGGTATGTACATTTTTTAGACATAATGCTATTGCACAGTTAACAGTGTAGTATAGTGTAAACACAATTTTATAGGTATTGGAAAAACCAAAAGAAATTGTTACTTGCATTATTGCAATAGTCACTTGATTGGGATGGTCTGGAATTAAACCCATAATATCTCCAAGTTATACTGTACCTGCACCAGTTCAAAAAAGAAAGTATATTTTAACATGAATAGTAGGAAAAACTCATCATCAATAAAAAGGACTATTCTTAACACAAGATTTATGAAAATAGAAATGTATATTTCCCTCATTTTTCCTTATCTTGCTAAGAACTTGCAACAAAAAAAATTTTCCCCATTCTACAGAAGGCCTCCGAGGAGCATAGGTGGCTGGTGAGGCAGCCTGTACTTGGGGTGACCTGTCCATGTGCCTCTCAGATGAGACCCAAGACTCAACAGGCTTCAGAGTCAGAGACCCACTTGGCCTCCACACATCCCCTCTCCTCCCCAGGGATGGCTCACATGCCTCCCTGTGAGGGTAACACAAATGCAGGGCCCTAGTGCTGCTTGCATCTAGGTGGTAAGGCTGCATTTTGGCTTGCAAAGCAATAACGCTTTTTTTCTTGCAGGTGCTTTCATGATCATAAAGGCCCCTACTTTGCTCCAGGATCCCCAGCATGGATACTTGGGCTCTGCCTCTGCCTCATTTCACTTTAGACACAGCCTGATTCAGCAGTCACCCTGTAGGGCCTCAGGAACTAATATGAGGGCCATTAGTTGCTTTAAATATTTAGGTGCAATCAGTATGATCTAAGTGAGTATGTGCCCTAGTCTCCATGTCTGCCTTGGGGGCAGGTAATTTAGTAACTCATCCTGGTCAGGGCCCCACTCCCAAGATCAGCTAGCATGAAACCACAATCCACTCTGTAGAAGAGGCTCCCAGAGGTGGCAGGTTTGCTAACTAGCACAGTGGATGTGAGGAAGAAGTTAACATTAGTTCTCAAGACTGCTGGGTATTGTGGAGACCACCCTTTGCCTTTGCATGGATGTGGTTTGCAAAACTAGAGAGCTGGGGGTCCCATAGGTGGTCCTGAACTGCTCTGGTCCAGGCATAGAGTAGAGAATTCTTAGTCACTGAATATCTTGCAGCTGATGCATCACACCCTCCTTTTGGGGTGTAATTGTTTTTGTCTCAGTTGAACTTTTCATCCAGGACATTATCAGAGCACTCAAGAAACTGGAAACTAAGATTCTCCTGGGCCTGCTTACTAATAAAGGTTGTGAGTATCCAACCGTCACCTACCTTTAACTTTCAGTGCTTCCCAGTACTTGCCCAAAACAAATTGTTCAGACAAATCAGCATGTCCAGTGACATTTTCTGGTTGTATGAGGACCACAATTGATTCTTCCCAGCAGGGTGTTGCTGCCCACAGACAGAGGCCAAGGTCGACCTGATGGTGGTGCTCTGCCCACTAGCTGGGGTGATCCTTAGGCCTGCATGTGGACATGGGTTCCAGATGTGGTTGTGTTGCTTGCAAATATGAGTCGCCTACCTGACTGGACCACCCTATGGAGAGCTCACTGCTTCAGGCTTTCTTATTCTCCTTCTCCTGTGAGATTTCTGAAGCTCTCAGTAGGGTCTCCGAGGTAGTGACCCTCAATACACATCAGCTCTCATTATTGATTATTGTTTCTTCATATTACTCACTGGTGTGGTAGCTCTTATAATACTGAACAGAAAAGGAAACTGAGGCAGAGAGAACTAAATGCCCACTGTCATTCAGTCAGTGATGGAACTGAGACGCTAGTCTCTGCTTGTCTTACTGGAAAGGTGATATACAAGTAGAACCATTATTTTAAAATTGGAGAAATATCCCTGATCCATGAAGCTTTTAACCCAGAAATGTTTAATTATGTACATACTGTGGAGCACAATGTTTCAACACATAGACATATGTACTCAGTAAACAATATGCAACTGAACTCTAATTAAAGAAACTGAACTCATAATTTGTTCTGTGAACTTAAGCATATCCTAGGTAGTATTTTTATATCACAAACCTCATTTATGTAGCTGTTTGTAAGATATCTAAAATCAGGGATGGACAACAAAGGATTGTGGATATGAACTGAGAGCCAGAGATTAGATTTGTGCTCTGCCAAATGAAATATGGAATTAAAAAGTTATTTAAGGGCATAAGAGCTATGCTGAATAGAATAACAAACAATAACAAAGTCAACGTTGGGTGGGGATGCCAAGTTTTTTCTTCAAACATGTGGAAAGATGTGATGTAAGTCAGAGTAAACTATCTACATTTCATCCCTACACATAGTCATTTCTAAAAGAATAAATCAAAGTGACCTGATTGGTTATATCAGTGGGTCATTTCAAGTATGGATAAGCTCAGAGAAATTTGGCTAGACATTTCTCAATTTCAATAGTAGCAGCAGTAATTGTGTTCAGGTTCTTTCTTGGACTCTTTAGAAGAAACATAGGAAGAAGAGAAGTAAATTCAGCAGAGTCACAGCCATTATCTTGCTGGGAGTAAGGTTAGTGGTGTTGTCTGTGAAAGGAAAGAAACTGAGTGAAATAAAGATGAGGGTACAGAGGGAATAGGTCTTAGTAGTCACTTAATTCAAATAAGAGTGGGGTTACTCAAAATTGAGGTGCACCTGCATGGAAGGCCTGAGGTGGGTAGTTAATATATGGGCACATGTCCTTCTACCCTAGGAAATGGCCAAAAGTGAGGACCATTGGCACTTCAGGAAGAAAAGAGGTTTCTATACATAATCAATGAATTTAATGTTTATTACAAACAACATACATATATGCAAGTATGCACACACACACACACACACACACACACACACACACACAATTAAAAAGAGGAATTTCAAAGCAAAGCAGCCACGAGGAGATGACTAGAAGGAGCAACACTTCCATGGTATTCCATCCCTGTCTCAGTGTTCCATTAAAGGGCAAGCACCAAGAATCTGCATCGGGTCCCAAAGCAAACCTGCCAATACTTTGTTCAGGGTCTTAAGCCTGGGATCCAAGAGTGGAGACCGTTGTCACAATTGTGACTTACTTGCTGATGAACTCGCTCTGAGCTCCAGCCCTGGGGCAGCAGCTCAAAAGGTACAAGGGGACTAAGGGGAAAAACTGAATTGTCTGGTTTTAGGGCGAGGGCAGTTTTCTCCCATACAGAAAATCAACAGCTGGTAAATTTATTGTTCCACTTCAAGCCTGCAGATGCAGGCAGAGGCCAAATCTGAGTTTTCATCAACCTGGCTAACACCCTGCATTTGCCCCATCCTAGTGATTCACTGAGACTCCTCCACCCAACTTGTGGACATACCCAAGTGTCTTCCAGTGGCTTTTCCATACTTAATGTCTGTCTTGGCTTATGCTACAGACTTTCCTAAAATCTCTCAAAGGCTCACAAAATCCAAACAAGCAGCATCTGCTTCACATGTACCTCTGGGTGAGTAGCCCTAAACCCAGCACTAGAGACAGCCAGCCATGGTTCATGAACAGGTGGTAGCCAGCCAGGTGGATTGCTGTGTGGCTCCTGCCAAATGGCCTCAGACAGGGCACAAGCTGCCGTTGAACTTAGGACACCTGGTGGCCAGCTTTGGACCCAGCCGAAGCATCGTCTGGCTGCCTCCAAGGATGACATACCCAAAGGACAGACTGGACAGGCACCAGAGCCCCTCTAAAGTGAATCCTGTAGGGTCAATCCCTGCACAACAGCTCCTCTACTGTAGTCATAGCCAGTCCTTACAACCAAGCAGTCCAAGGGTCAATCCCACCCACTGGTGTGCAAAAAGCACCAAAGGGTCAACTACAACTGAAGAGAACAGGCAACACACACAAGAGACACACCTGGAGCATCCAACTCAGGTGACCAGGGAAACTGTACCACTGGGCCCCACAGGACACCTACTGTTAGTACATAAGACCACTCTACTAAGACTGGGAACCATAGTAACACTACCTAGAATACATAGAAACAAACACAGGAAGACAGCCAAATTGGAGACAAAGAATTCTCAAATGAAAAAAAAGAAAAAAGTTCTAGAACTAAACAAAATGGAGAAACACAATCTAACAGACACAGAATTCAAAACACTGGTTATAAGAATGATCAATGAACTTAGGGGAAGAGTAGATGAATTCAGTGAAAATTTTAGCAAAGAAATAAGAAACATAAAATAGAGGTAGAAAACATAAAAAAGAACCGGTCATAAATAAAGAATATAATAACTTAAATAAAAAATGGGGGAGTTCCCTGATGGTGTAGTGGCTTAAGGCTTCGGCGCTGGTGCTGTCGGCACTGCAGCCTGGGTTCGATTCCCCGTCAGGGAGCTACCCACATACCAAAAAGCAAAAAAAAAAAAAAAAAAAAAAAAAAAAAAAAAAAAAAAAAAAAAAAAAAAAAAAAAAAAAAAAAAAAAAAAAAAAAAAAAAAAAAAAAAAAAAAAAAAAAAAAAAAAAAAAAAAAAAAAAAAAAAAAAAAAAAAAAAAAAAAAAAAAAAAAAAAAAAAAAAAAAAAAAA
>PVJL010006651.1:0-55160 GCA_004026885.1 Lyroderma lyra | reverse complement strand
TAAAGAAAGCACTAAATGGAATCAATAGTGGATTAGATGAAACAGAGGTTCAAATTGGTGATTTAGAAAATAAGGTAGTAGAAAACACCCAATCAAAACAACAATAATAACAATAACAACAACAGCAGCAACAAAAATCCAGAAAAAATCAGGATACTTTAAGGGGTCACTGAGACAACATCCAGTGTACCAACATTCTCATTATAGAAGTCCCAGAAGAAGAGAGTGAGCAAGGAATTTAAAACCTATTTGATGAAATAATGATGAAAAACTTCCCTAACCTGACAAAGGAAATAGACACACAAGTCTAGGAAATGCAGAGTTCCAAACAAGATCAACCCAAACAGGCCCACACCAAGACACATAATTAAAATGGCAAAGTTTCAAGACAAAAGAGAATCCTAAAAGCAGCAAAAGAAAAAGTTAGTTATCTACAAGAAATCTCCCATGAGATTGTCAGCTGATTTCTTAATAGCAACTTTGCAGGCCAGAAAAGACTTGCATGAAATACTCAGTGATGAAAAGCAAGGTCCTACAACTGAGATTACCCTACACAGCAAAGCTATCATTTAGAACCAAAGGGCAGATAAAGAGCTTCCCAGACAAGAAAAAGCTAAAGGTGTTCATCACCACCAAACCAGTATTACAAAGAATTTTAGAGGGACTTCTTTAAGATGAAAAATCAAAAAGACAAAAAATATAAAAAATACAATGACAATTACTATATATCTGTCAATAATTGCTTTAAATGTAAATAGATGAAATGCTCCAATTGAAAGATAGGATGGCTGAATGGAAACAAAACCCTTATATATGCTGCCTACAAGAGACTCTCTTCAGAGTGAAAGATACACAGACTGAAAGCAAAGAGATGGGAAAATGATATTTCATGAAAGTGGAAATGAATAAAGAAAAGCTGAGCTAACAATACATATATCAGACCAAATGGACTTTAAATCAAAAGGTATAACAAGAGACAAGAACCCAGTAACCCCACTTCAGAGTATTTATTCCAAGAAACCAAAAACATTACTTTGAGGGGACATGTGCATCTCCATGTTCATCGCAGCACTGTTTATAATGGCCAAGGTGTGGAGGCAGCCTGGGTGTCTGTTGATGGATGAATGAATGGAGAGGAGGTGGTATACATACAATGGAGTGCTGCTCAGCCACGGAAGGGAATGGGTTCTGGCCATCTGTGGCAGCATGAATGGACATGGAGGGCATTGTGCTGAGAGGTGTATGTCAGACAGAGAAAGACAGATGCAATGTGATTTTACTTATATGTGGAATCTGAAGAACAAAATAAACAAAACAGAAACAAATTCATGAATACAGAGAGCATTTTGATGATTGCCAGATGGGATGGGGGTTGGGGGTGGGTAGAAAGGGGGAAGGGATTAAGAAGCACAAATTGTTGTTACAAAGTAATTATGGAGATGTAGGGTACAGCATGAAGGACATAGTCAATAACATTTTAAAAACTATGTATGGTGTCAGATGGGTACTAGATTCACCAGGGCGATCACTGTGCAAGTTACATAAATGTCTAATCTCTATGTTGTACACCTGAAATTAATATAATATTATACGTCAATTGGAATTGAAAAGCAAAAAAAAAAAATACTAAATAAGTTAAATCAATAAAATGGCATCAGTATTTAGGACCAGGACCTCAATGGAGCTATTTCTTTGGAAAGGTTGACTGCCATCTGTGTTTGTCCCCTCCCCTGGGAACTATTGGAGACTTGAAATGTGTTTGCTGCTGCCTGCGGGTACCAGCTACCTATCCGGGAAATTTGTCAGGCCTGAGAGGACTCGCTGTGCGCTCTGGAGCTGGCTGGTGCGTGCTTCCCATGAACCAGAGGAGGGCCCTGTGGGAGAGGAGCAGGCTGGGGACAGGGCCCTGCCCAGAAGGCTGCAGCCTGAGTCCAAGGGAGCCTGAGCAGGGCCAGGAGGTGGCCACCTGGAACACATGCTGAAGAAGCCAGGAACAGCCAGTCCAAGGAAAATGCTAGTCTCATCGCAGGGGCTCTGCAGGTTGGCGCGACAGCAGGGACCTTTAAAAGCCAAGAACATCTTCCCATGAAGGAAAGAATCATCTGGCACATTTGCCAAGTTCAGAAAGCCTGAAATGGCACAGATTTGCTATTAAGTCCAATGGGGAGTTTTGACTACGACCCCAGACTAGACACTTTAATTTCTGAAATGAGATTTGTGTGGTCACAAAGGTAACTGTGGACTTTACAATACAAAGGGTCAACTGAGAGGTCCTGGGCCAGCTGGAGGTGTACTCTAAGAGTGAAAGAAAAACTCAGCTGGAAAGACAGTGAGGAGGGAAAAATAATGGTGTTGATTACAGCTCCTTCAAAGCTTATAGTCTGTTCAAAATCCTGCTTCTACTTTCATTTCTAAAATGACCAGCAGAGAAATGAGAAAACCCTGAGCTTTGTTTAACGAAGATGTGCTCCCTGCTTTAACTTATTTATTGATTATTTATCCTTCTGATAGTTTAGATGTCTGCTTTTAACCTTCTGGCTGTATTTTTTTACTATTTTAATTACGGTTATTATTTTTATTGAAAAATTATTTAAAAAATTGCTGCCTTCTGGTCACTTCCAACTTTGAGGGTTTAATCATTCTTACCTTCCATGTTGCAAGTGTATATCCTTTTTCAGTTCTTTTGATTTTGCAATTATATCTGAACATATATTTAGCCACTTTTTAGTTTTATTTCTAATTTTTATCTATGATTTGCCTTTATTTTATTTGAAAGTAAGAATTTTGGCTGTGGTAGGGAGCAGGTTTAGAGACAAGACTGTAGACCGCTGACAGTGGAGACAGTTTTTCTCTTAGCCATCCCTGAGGAGAGCCTGCTGGTATATGTGGCAGTAGTGCCACTTCTTCTGTCCATCTCAAGGCATGCCTCAGACATTCTGCAGGGTTAGGACTCTGCCTCTGCCACATATTAACAGAAGATGCTAGGCTATAACTGAGATGTGCTGAAGCTGAGTTTCAGTTTTCTCATGTAGATTTGATGAAGTACTCCCCCCTTCACAGGGTTGTTGTGAGAATAGATGCACTGGTGCCTGTTAATTCCTCCAGGCTTGATTCCCAACATGCACATCCTAAATGACCACTGCTATTGTCCATCAGAACTGTCATGGTGATGCACATATGTGCACGTAGGTGAACATGCACAGCTTTGTGTACCTGTTTACCTGAACATATTTCCTCTAATATCTAGACATACACACAAGAGCTTCAGTGCATTTACTCTATTAACTAACCTTTAACTGAGATTTTAGGTGAGGTGAAGGGAGGCCACCTTGGGCTAGCAGAGAAGATGTTATATTAAAGTGAAATCCCTAAAGCTATCCTTGGGGACTACTTAATTAAATCGTTCTTAAAAATCTACATGCTGTGCTCTGATATGGGCCGTGCTCTTTACTTGGTGCTGGCAATCCACTTGTAAAAGAAACAAAGGTGTTCTTGTTTTCTGCTCCTGGTGGTATACAAAGGTCACACAACCTGACCAGCTCTGGGGGGACAGAAGTGGCAGGATTAGCACAGAGTCATCCTGTATTGAAGGACATGTCCTTTTCTTTATTGTGCTCACCACTTGATGTGTACATACACCAAAGAATGGGGCAACACCACAGCATGTTGTATCCTCCCTGGACTGGAACCACCATCCTCTGCTTATTTACCCAGACTGTCCAGAGTTCCTTGATGCTATGCTGCCACCTTGGCCATGATGGATCGGGAGGGATGGGGTCCCACTTGGATCTCCTTGGCTCTCCCTCAACCCCTCACTCATTTGGGTTTCTCGCTCTGCACGGCCTTGCCCTTCCTCTTCTGGGGGCAGCCAAGGATGAAGAGGGTGCTAGGCCCCAGTGACCTGGCCAGGCCCCCTCTCTATTCTCTCCCCTGCAATACATTTTCTCTTTTCTATCCTCATCAGGAAGGAGCATCAACTTATATCTCAGGCCACTGGATCATCTCTCAGGTCATGTTTTAAGTTCTCTTGACCTATGACTGACTCATCATGAACTCTAGCTTCTAATGTATAGGGGAGCATTAGAAATTTCTTTTCTCTGTCCACACTTTGGCCTAAGAGTTTATGGTCTCAATAAACTAGAGACTACAAAAATTTAGTTTCACAGGCAAAGCTGATTAATGATGATTGTTTTTATTGATATCCATCTTTATCCTGAAGCAATAACATTCATTCATTCAATGCTAAGGAGCCACAGTGCATTATAAACTAAGAAAAATGAAGAACATAGAGTTTCATAAATAGCATATCCATTCTATTAACATAAAAGCCAAAATATCAGAAAGAGGAGTAATAACTAAAACTCATGGAAGAAATTAAAAACCATGTAAAAATAGGTTCAATATGTGAGGAAAGAAAATAGATTAGGCTAGTTTTGCAAAAATATAAAACAAAGAAGTACTGCAAAAAATAAACAACAAAATAACCCCTCAAAACATACAGTAGAGAATGCGATTCCTAAAAAGAACTGGTTCAGAAGTGCAAAACGGCACAGAAAGAG
Organism: Lyroderma lyra; assembly: GCA_004026885.1. NCBI lineage: Eukaryota > Metazoa > Chordata > Mammalia > Chiroptera > Megadermatidae > Lyroderma > Lyroderma lyra. Next base: position 50,601 of record PVJL010006651.1, on the reverse strand, counting down.
GTACCCACAAGAATTGTGACACCCGACAAAAAGCAAAGGAGCCAGTGTCTTTGTGAAAGAACAAGACAGCTCCTTTGTCATAGTAAGATTTCACTGACAAAAGAAAATTTGTTCCCAGAGGCCACACCTATGCCGATGACAGAATTTTTGCAGGACTCCCCCTATCAAACAGCAAATGTGTCCACGCAGTGGCCAGAGAGCTGGGCAGGGTGGAAGAGCTGGGCTCTGGTCTCAGCTCCCCATTTTGCTTCCCACAGGTGAGTCACATGAGAGCAGTTTCCCATCCTGAGTCTCCCCATCCTTATTTGTGCATCTGTGGATGGGGAAGACAAGCCTGCCAGCTCACCATGTTTACCATAGAGACTGACTGAGATCATGAAGAAAGCCTTGCAAATTCTGTTTACATAGAGGCAACTGGAGCACCAGAACTCATGAAATGTGTTGGGAAGGAGGAAAATGTACTTACATTTAGATGAAGAAATGGCATTTCTTGCCCTGCCCTGAGTTTTCCTTTAGGAGCAGCCACTACTAATCCTGAGAAAGGCGGAGCAGTATGAGCAGGCGTTAGGAGCTGGCCCAAGCTGGTGGGCTATTTGGGCCCTCTGACTTCCTTGTCTTTGTCTGGAACTTCCTCCCAGCCTGGGGCAGGGATTACTTGTGAAAGGGTGGTATCTAGGCATAACAATTCCAGCAGGCAGTCTCATGGGGGAGGTAGAGATTCCCCTTTTCTATCTACTTTCCTCACATTCTCTTGAGAGGCATGATCCCCACAAATCTCCATGGGAAGCTGAGGGACTGAAGGTCTCATCTTCTGTATCTACTTCCTGCTGAAAATGGTTGTTGTCCCTATCTATTGGGGACCCACGGAGCTCTCACCCTATCTGATCTAAAGGGGGAAGGGGTCTCGAGATCCGCCAAGTTGACTCCTTTGGTCGAGATGGGCCGGAAGTCCTGCCGGGGCACCACCTGTATCCTGATGAAGAGAAATTAATTTAGTTAGTAGTTTTAAAGGCATTGATCTAAGAAATAGGTTTTAAAGCCCCTGTCACTAGGTGGTTTTAGGATGGAGAGTTCGTTGGGCCTGCGGCTTTTTGACTTCTGGCCCAACTGGTCATTCAGGTGTTATCCCCTGTCTAGGTCCAGAAAGGCCTGGAAGGTGTGCTTGCCTGTAGGTGATTGTAATCAGCAAGCTGGAGACATCAGTTACAAGTTTTGAAGTAATTACCCATGGGGGACGTCTGTTGCTTGGGGTGAGGAGCCAGAGAAAATTGATAAGGAGAGTGATTAAGACTTTAGACTAGGAAAAAGGTGAAACTGAGAGCTAAAGAACAAGGAAAAGAGAGTCCTTTAGTGAAGTGGGGGGATAGCTGCTCTGTTTGGCCCATATCATCACTGCAACTTGATAAGTCACCAGAAAAGGTTAAATCTGCCAAAAACATATCTTAAAAACAAAAAGGAAAATCTAATAGGGTTACTGGTCCAAGGTTCATGTGCTTGGTGCTTCAAAGGCCAATCTGCAAAACTTCAGAGTTTGGAATAAGGGAAGTTTTATTTATCAAAATGCAGGCCCTTAAGGCTTCTGCAAATCCATGTTAATGTTACTGAAAAACGTGGCACCCTCGTCATGTGGTGTCCAGGTGCTTGGTATCTTGAACAAAGAACTGAACGAAACACACACCAGAGTGTAGAGGTGAAACAAAGAGACAGTTTATTAAGAGAAAGTACTCCAAAGAGGTAGGAGTGGGCTCTAGCAGGAAAATAGCTCAAGAGCCCTGATTAAGGAGGCTTTGGGGCTTTTATTTTCTTCTGTGTCTTCAGGGGAGACACCTCTGGGCGTGGAGTTTCTTGACTGACATGGGGCCCTTTACAGAACGCCTTCTGACTGCACGTGCCCTTTCCCAGAGTTCAGTCTGTTGTAATGATATTAATGAACTTCCGGGCATATGTATATTACAATGATGGTATAATGAGGCCCAGGTGAGATGAAGGTCCTTGCAACTCTCACTGTGCAGGCATTAGGGACTGGATCAAACTGGTGGGCTTCTTGTGACCTCTAACTGCCTTGTATTTGCCTGTAACTTCTTCCTGGGGCTGTCCAACCTGGGGCAGGGATTACTAGTAAAAGGGTGTTATCAAGGTGGTTACTATTCCAGCAGGGTGAGTCTCATGGGAGGGGTCCTGAGATTCCCCCTATCTTATCTGTCTTCCTCACATTCTCTTGAGAGAGGCGATCCCCACAAACCTATAAGGGAAGCTGAGGGGCTGGAGATGTCATCTTCCGCATCTGCTTCCTGCTGAATGTGGTTGTTGCCTCTACCTGTCGGGGGTTCATGGAGCTCTCACCCTATCTATTCTAAATGAGGGAAAGGGTCTCCAGATTCATCTGTGAGATTATGTTGATTTCTTCAGTCAGGAAGGGCTAGAAGCCTAGCCAGGTGACATTTGCATCCCAATGGCCCCTAAATAAGAAGAACCAGGCCCAGTTAGCAAGTTCAAAAGCATTGGCTCCAAAGGTAGGCCTCAAAGCCATCACTGCAGGGTGGCTACATGACAAATGATTTGTTTAGCCCTTTGGTGTCTGCATCCTGCTGATTTTATTGGCCACCCAGGTGCCACCGCCTGTCCAGGAAAGGCCTGGGGATGATATAGCTAACAAACACAAATTCACAGTTGCCAGGATGATTAGCTGAAGTCTTGCACACCCAGCTAAGTAAAGTTTTGTTATCACATATCACAAATTTTAGGATGGCTAACCAGGGCTGGAGGCAGGACATTTTGGGAACAAATTTTCCTCTAATTAACTCAAGCCTGGGCAAAGGATGGAAGATGCAAGCTAAAAGCTTATTGTTTAAGTTTTGGGGTAATTGTTTAAAGCAGGAGGCAGAATGAAGACATTCTATGATTCAAGTTAGGAGCAAACTGTTGCTCAAGTTAGAGGTAAAAGAAAACTGATCGAGAAAGTGATTTAAACTTAAGACTAGAAAAGAAGGTGAAGCTGAGAGCTAAGAAATGAGGGAAGAGGAGTCTATAGTGAGGTGGGGGAGGGCTGCCTTGTGTGGCCCATATCATTAAGAGAGCCCCCAAATTCTGGCTTCTTTTATGTCAAGTGAAGGGACAGAGATGAGTGAGGACCACAATCAGGTAGGCACTGACAGGGATTGTGAAAAATCTATAAATCTCCATTGTTGACTCCAGCTGACCTGAATTCTCTTTTGTTGCCTTACAACTGCCAACCTTTCTGTTCTCCCCACCACCATCACCATGCAGTCCCCATGACATCCTAAGGCAGGAGCTAGGCGTGGAGGCCACGGGGGCATGAATATCTAGGAGACATAATCTCTCGGGGGTACTGTTCCTTCCTCACTCACACACCTCACATCACCCTGTGTGGCCCAGGAGGATGGCTGGTTAGTCAATGACGGGTAAGATTCCTCACGGGAGGAACAACCACCTAAGACAGGCACAATCACTTATGGGGCATTAGGAGAGATCTTGGGCTCAACAAAGGTAAGGCACAGCCCCTCACTCTTTCTGAGGTTACTCTCTTGCCCCCTAACTGCCTCTCTTCCCACTATCAGCCATTCCCCCTTAACGGATGTCTTTGTAATAACAATGACTCCATCCCCAGGGGTTAAGTGCTGGTATGTGCAGGCACAGTAGGTGCTGGAGCACAATGGGGACTTTTGGGAAAGGCAGTTTTAAGGTATGTCATTCAGACCCTGGAAAAACCAGTTTGCCCACTAATAAAAGCTGTGTGTTCACCTGATTCGAGATGCTTGGCCCATGAGGCTGGGGTCCCTTGGCCCTGCTTGTAATATATTCTTGGCTACTGTGTTTCTTAACTTTGCGCTGCCCTGCCCGTTTTCCCACTGCTCATGTCATGCTGGACATGACACTGTCTTGAGGCTTTTGTAAATTTGTTATAGTCATTATGTTGCAGCAGGACCAATAATTAAAGAAGTCAAATGGCACTTGGAGTATTGGAGAACCAGTTTTATTATGCGGGTGGCCGGTGGGCTCCGAGGAGTTACAGTCTCCAAAGTCTGAGCCCCACTAACAGGCTTTTAGGATACTTATTGGGTTGGGGTGGGGGCTGGCGGATGCAGCAAGTCAGCAGGGTTACAAAAGCTAAATGTATACATAGGCACCTTGTGGAAGGAATGCAGAGCTGGGAGTTCACAGAATTTAAAAAGCTTTGTCCACAATTTTCCATTTCAATTATTGTGTACAGATTTCCCCACCTCTTCAGGAAATGCACCTTCAGACAAAGTGTTTCTGTAAAATACTCAAATCTCAGACAGAATGTCTCTAGGTAATCAGCATATCTATAGTAGGAGCTATTAGCTTGCAGGCTGTGGGAGAAATGCAGGCTGGAATGAAAGTAGTGCCAGAGAGAGGAGCATTTCACTCTGTTACAATGGTGACTGTGGCTATTTGAAAGTAAGAGGTGGTGAAAGAAGGATCAGTGCCTGGCGACGTTAGGAGGAGTGGTTCTCTGCCAGAACATTAGTCTGGACAAGCAGACACAGAGATGACTTCAGGCTGGAGCTCATTATGCTCCGAGTAGTTGTTACCCCAGGCAGAAGGGAAAAGGCGGTGGGTGGAGCCCAGGGAGGAAGGGAAGGAAAGTGCTGGAAGCAAAGACGGAGCTGAGGTCATTCCTAAGAAAAGGGGGCAGTGATGGCTAATTGTAATAGATTATAATACTGTTAGCACAGTTCCTACAAGGGAACCCCGCCTTCCAAGGGGGAGGAGTGGTCAGCAGGGACCTGCCCTGGGAATGCCTTCTGCACCATGCCACCCCTGAATGTTTCTCCCCCTCATTCAAATATAATTCTAAATTTCTTTGTTCTTCCATGCAGGGTCCCCTTTCCTGGCCTGCCCATGCCCATTCTTTTGAGAGTGTATTTTTTTCTTTACATTAATAAATCTCCTGCCTGTTTGGCTTTGTTCGTGTGGCTAATTTGTACATCGTGGAATGTCTTCCTGTGATGTTGCAAGAAGCCCCCTTTTCTCTGGTGTCATAGTCAGAAACAAAGGATCAGAAATAATGCATTAATGTGTGAGTTCCATTCACAAGGAGTTTGTGTGCAACACTTTCCAAAAGCAGTGGTTTTGTAGGGAGCAGCTATAAATAAAGACATAAATGTTAAAAGACGACAACAGGCCCACACAGATTTGCTAAACAATCTGAGATTTGACTTAGCTACAGTTGGGGCTCTCCCAGAAATGGCATTGTAGACCAGTCCATCAGGAACCGCCTGCTCAGGAAGTTAGGTCATCTGCCTGACAGACCCCTGCTGCCCCCTAAAGGAAAGTGTTCTTGTAATAAATAACCAGCCTGTTTTCTGCTTAGTATTATTTCCTCGTCCCCACTTCCTTCTGCCTAGAAAAGCCTCTCACTTGTACAACTCCTCAGAGTTCCTTTCTGTCTGAGAGATGGGATGCTGCTCAATTCATGGATCATTGCATAAAACCAATAAGATATTCTAAATTTGCTCAGTTGAATTTAGTTTTTTTTAACAGATATAATATGTGAAAACATTTAAAATATTTTTGAAACATTAATAATAAAGTAGAAAACATAAATTAAAAAAAAGAGAAAACTATAAAGGGCTATGAAAGAACAAGAACTTCAATATTATTAATAATGTTTTTGCTAGTAAAGTTTTGAGATGTTTTGTGGATAAATTATTATTCAGGGTTCCCACTGCAGCTGAGAAGATGTGGGACATTAAAGCAGTACAGATTTTATACCTCTCTGATTTTAACCCTACCAGACCGCTGTACCGATTTTTCAGTAATTTCTGAATCTGCCACTATACTGATGTGGGCCAGATAGAGCAGCCATCCTCCCACTTCACTAAAGACCCCTTTTCCTTGTTCTTTAGCTCTTAGTTTCCCCTTTTCTTAATCGCTGTCCTTATCATTTTCTCTGGCTCCTCACCCCGAGCAACAGGCTTTCTATCCTGAAACTGATGTGGGCCAAACAGAGTAGCCACCCCCCACTTCACTAAAAACTCCTATTCTAGTTCTTTGGCTCTCAGTTTCACTTTTTTTCAGGCCAAAGCTTTTCAACTTACTAACTGGGTCTGGTTTTCCTTATCTAGGGGCCTTTGCAATGCAGAAGTCACCTGGCAAGGCTTCCAGCCCATCTCGACCAAAGGAGTCAACTTGGAGGATCCTGGGACCCCTTCCCCCTTTAGATCAGATAGGGTGAGAGCTCCGTGGATCCCCAATAGGTAGGGACAACAACCATTTTCAGCAGGAAGCAGATACAGAAGATGAGACCTCCACCCCCTCAGCTTCCCATAGAGATTTGTGGGGATCACATCTCTCAAGAAGATGTGAGGAAGGCAGATAGAAGAGGGGAATCTCGACCTCCCCCATGAGACTGCCTGCTGGAATTGTTATGCCTGGATACCACCCTTTCACATGTAATCCCTGCCCCAGACTAGGAGGAAGTTCCAGACAAAGACAAGGAAATCAGAGGGCCCAAGTAGCCCACCAGCTTGGGCCAGCTCCTAACGCTTGCACAGAGAGAGTTCCCTGAACCTCATTATACCATCATTGTAATATCATACATATGCCCAGAAGTTCATTAATATCATTATAACAGACTGAACCCTGGGAAAGGGCATGCGCAGTCAGAAGGCAGACCCCTTGTCAATCAAACTTGTCAATCAGGAGACCCCACACCCAGAGGTGTCTCCCCTGAAGACAGAATAAAAGCCCCAAAGCCTCATTCATCAGGGCTCCTGAGCCATTTTCCTGCTCGAGCCCGCTCCTACCTCTTTGGAGTGTACTTTCCCCTCAATAAACTATCTCTTTGTTTCACCTCTTTACTTTTGTGTGTGTCTCGTTCAATTCCTTGCTCGAGATACCAAGAACCTGGACATCGTGTTGACAAGGACACCCCATTTTCCGGTGACAAAACCACCTACTGACAAGGGCTTTAAAACCTATTTCTCTGACCAATGCCTTTAAAGTACTAACTGAATTATTTTCTCCTCATCTAGAAACCATCAGGGCACTAGCGGTGCCCCAACAAGGCTTCCAGCCCATCTCAACCAAAGGAGTCAACATGGTTGATCTTGAGACCCCTTTCGCCTTTAGGTCAGATAGGGTGAGAGCTCCGTGGATCCCCAATAGGTAGGGACAACAACCGTCCTCAGCAGGAAGCAGGTACAGAAGATGAGACCTTCAGCCCTCAGTTTCCCATAAAGATTTGTGGGGATCACGCCTCTCAAGAGAATGTGAGGAAGGTAGATAGAAGAGGGGAATCTCTACCTCCCCCATGAGACTGCCTGCTGGAATTGTTATGCCTAGATACCACCCTTTCACAAGTAATCCCTGCCCCAGGCTAGGAGGAAGTTCCAGACAAAACAGGGAAATCAGAGGGTCCAAGAAGCCCACCAGCTTGGGCCAGCTCCTAACGCCTGCGCAATGAGAGTCACCTGAACCTCATTATGCCATCATTGTGATATCATACATATGCCCAGAAGTTCATTAATATCATTATAACAGACTGAACTCTGGGAAAGGACATGCGCAGTCAGAAGGCAGACCCCTTGTCAATCAGGGGACCCCATGCCCAAGGGTGTCTCCCCTGAAGACTTAGAATAAAAGCCCCAAAACCTCGTTGATCGGGGCTCCTGAACCATTTCCTGCTGGATCCCGCTCCTACCTCTCTGGAGTGTACTTTCCCCTCAATAAACTGTCTCTTTGTTTCACCACTTTACTTGTGCATGTGTCTCGTTCAATTCTTTGCTCGAGATACCAGAACCTGGACGATGTGTCAACAAGGACACCCCATTTTCTGGTAACAATACCACTGGACCTAATTTTCGGTACTTTGCCTAGTACGTGAGAAAAATGACTCCAAGTCCCATCTTATTCTAACCACTTGTTTGCATGTAACTTGTTGGTTTTTTCTCTTTAATGCTCAGGAGCCCAGGTATAGGGGACAGTTAGGTTCAGGGCCTCAGGTCTGGTAGGGTTAAGTGTCTCTAAATAATAAGTATACAAATTGATTTGACACATACTGTGAACCTTAAGCAAACATTGACTAAATATTCTGTCACCATTGAGGATTTATTCAAGAAAAAGAATGGATTGTGTTCTAAGTTATAGTAAGGTGGTGCCATTGAGTCTAGTTACACCACTAAACTAAAGGTCATCATGCATAGTTATGATGATTATACCATTGTGTGTTCTGTACTGTGTAGAGGGGGCACCACCATGACTTGTGACATTTTGCCATTGTGCCTGGAGATAATGCTTTACCATTAACATTCTGTAATTAACCCTAAAATACTGTAATTTTCCACCCGTGTTGTCTAGATACTCTGTTCCACCCACCTACCCGACACGGAATAATGCTTGTTTTTGCTTCTGTAACCTAGCTTGCTCGACCCCTTTTTCGAAACTCCCCTCTGTCTTAAACTGCACAAACTGGTTGCTCAACCCCTATGGCCTATGCAAACCCTATACTAACCGCCATTCGGGGCCATGGGTTTTGCCGCGACATTAGTCCTCCGTGGCCGCGGGTTTAATAAAGACTCCTAATTCTCCCAATCTGGTTCGAGACGTTTGTGGTTGACTATCTTCCTCACATTGGGTTACAACAATTGGAACCGGGTAGGTTCAGATGTGGTGAGCAGCATGCAAGAAAAGTGCAAGGGGGAAAAGGAAGCTCCTTTAACAGAGGGGAGAAGGAAGTTAAGAGGAGGGACTTATAAGCACAGAGCTCTATGGTAACGCTGGAGCTCTTCCTGTAGCTGGAGCTCTTCCTCTTTCCCACTCAATACTGTGGGAGAGCTCCTCCCGTGAGCCCTCCAGATTCCTGTCTCAGTTAAGGTCTCTCATAAATTTTGACAATATACAAGTACCTAGTAATTAGTTAAAATAATTTCTTTGTACAGTATTTTGAATTTCAGAGCACTTTACAGGCCCATTGTTCTTGTGGGCCTGTGGTGAGTGTGAGGAAGTAAGGGGATGGGGGGAGGAGTCAGGGCAGAGGCATGTCTTCAAAGATGCTGGCTGTAGGTGTGAGTGGGTCTGTATTTGATTTGTATTTATTTAAGCTGGGTTACATTCCCAGTTATTCATTTATAACTGATACCGTTGGCCTCTGGTGACACACCTGCCATGAAGTCAGTAAGAATTTTTAGGCATGGATAAAATGCAACCTATGTGCACATTGTCTTAAATTTTGAAAAATTTTGGACAATGAGAAATCCATGATGAAGTTCTTCTGTCACTTTTCCATTTCACAATTCAACACAGTCCCATGAATTGCAATGTGCACTTAGTATTTTTAGGTTCTTTTTCATCAGAAGCTAATTCTCAAGCATGTTTCTAACATGTTAAAAATACAGTAGTTGTATTAGTTCTTGAATATGTGTACTTGTTATGAAAGTAGAGTCAACAGAGAAATTTTATCCTCAAGTATGAGGAGTTTATACCTCTCAAATCTTGTGGGTTTGAGTCTCATTTCCCCTGAGTGTGATGCTCAAGATGAGGCCCTTATGTTGTCACTGTTCTTCCTGACCCATGTGTCCCACTGCAATGTCTGAGGGTTTATCTCATTTATGGCAAAATTCCTTTATGGCTCACTACGTAGTTATGATTCATTAAAGTTCTATGTGGCTTCAGAAAGGCATTTCCTATCTCTGGGTCACAATCTGTATTTCTATTTATTTCAGTAGGGCGGTGAAGTTAAGACGTATTAGTATTAAGGCTTATTAACAAGTACAAAAGGATGCATCTTAACCAAGGAGGTAAATTGAAGACTTAATGTAAGAGCTAAAATTTGGAATGTTTTAAGACTAAATGGAATATACTTGCTATCTTTGGATAGCAAAGGATTTTGTAAACAAGACACAAAAAAAGCAAACCACACACACAATTTCGATGTGTTAGACTGCATTAAAATCAAGAAAATCTTCCAAAACCACAATAAAGAAAGTCAAAGTCCCTGTCAAGAAGCTTGTGTTCTAGAGCAGGCATCTCCAGCCACAGGGCCACAGACCATTGGCAGTCTGTGGCCTGTTAGGAACCCAGCCTCAGAGCAGGAGGTGAGCCATGGGTGGGGGAGTGAAGTTTCATCTGTATTTACAGCTGGTCCCTACTGCTTGTATTATCACCTGAGCTCCACTTCCTGTCAGATCAGCTGTGGCATTAGATCCTCATAGGAGCACGAACATTACTGTGAACTGCACTGTGAGAGATCTAGGGTGCACACTCCTTATGAGAATCAAATGCCTAATGATCTGAGGTGGAGCTGAGGCAGTGATGCTAGTTAGCACCTGCAAATACAGATTAACATTAGTTGAGAGGTTTGACTGTACAGAGACCATAATAAATCAATTGCTTGCAGACTCTGTCATTGAGTGGCAAATGACAATTAAACTGCATCTGGTGCACGCTTTATAGTGGCAAATGAGTTGTATAATTATTTCATTATATATTACAATGTAATAATAATAATCATAATAGAAATGAAGTGCACAATAAATGTAATGAGCTTGAATCATCCTGAAACCATCCCCCCAATGCATATGGTATGTGAAAAATTGTTTTCAATGAAACTGGTACCTGGTGCCAAAAGGGTTGGGGACCACTGTTCCATAGGGCAGGAGACAAACATAAACAGGCAAACCAAAACAAGGATCATCTAAATCAGTGGTTCCAAACTTTTTTCCACTCATGTACTCCTTTAAACCCATTTTTATGAATTGTACCCCTAGTTTTTAAAATAGCTGTTTTTAAATACTGACACTTTTGTTCAGTGCCTATTTTAATGTAAGATAGTAGAAATGAAGCAATAAGTTAGGAAAGAAAAATGATTACATTAAAAGTACAAACCATAAATTTAATTTTGTCATATTTGTCACACAGTTAAATATAGATAATGATGATCAAGTATTTAAATATTAAATAAAAAAACAACTTGAAAAAAATCATGATTAAAGACAATGCACTTTTACTTAGTCCATAATTAAACTGACCAGTCTAGCAACAGATGTACTTCTATGTTTGGGGAAGTTCTAGAAATGCTGCAAATGGATTTTTCTCAAACTGTGCATAATGATTTGTAGAAGAGCAGTTTGGAGGGAGCATTCATAGCCACACCCTCACCAATCATCATTAATTAATGTGATCTAATTTTGAAGTGTCTCCATTAACAGTGATTCAAACTTAACATTTATTGTTTCATAACTAACGTCTTGCCTTTTAATACTTTACTTGTTTTTCACCATTACTGATTATTTTTTGTGTACCCCTGAATGGCCCAGCACATACCCCAAGAACACGTAGCAACACCTGGGAACCAATGATCTAAACAAAGAAAGTGATACATGCCATAAGAATGTAGAACAGGATGGTGGCCCTGGAAGGGGCTTGGTGGATGGGACAAACGATGCTTATTGTTTCTGCTTGAATCAATCTGGGACTTCAGATTGACTGTGAATGTTGGCATTGAATCAGAAAACTTCCCAGACTGTTCTTATTTGATAATCTCATCATTGTAGCCTAGAGCTGCTTCTACATTTTTTGGATTATTTTCTTTGTCTTTCCACCTGAGTCAAATTTCTTCTTGGTTCGCTATGATCTAGATGAAAATAAACAAGAAAATTACTGCCCAATCACTAATCACACTCCGTCTGGTCCCATCCACAAAGGGGACCAATGTTCTGATTTCCTTCACCATAGATCAGTGTTTATAAACTTCTCATAAATGCAATCACTTTGAAGTACACTCTTTTGGATCTAGCTGTTGTTACAGCAGTAGTAAAATCCTTCTATTTGCTATGTAAGCATTCCACTCTACTGTATGAATAAACTGTCCCTTTAAATCTATAGCATTGAGGTATACGTGAGCTTCTCCCAATTTCTTGCTATTATTAACAGTGCTACTATAGACATTCTTGTACGTGTCATAACTACCTGGAAAATAAGTCCTTGTGCCATGAAGTATACAAGCATATGTATGTTTAGGTTAATAAATACTGTTCAACAGTTTTCCAAAAATGTTTACCAATTTGTATTGATAAGCAGTGTGTTAGTTCTATTATCTATCTATCTATCTATCTATTTTTTTTTTTTTCTGTAGAACAGTACTTTGGACTTCTGCCATTCTCTGTTCTACATAAAATGTGCTGGTGAAACCGTTCAAATAACATCACAATTGTTTTTGAAAGATTAGGATAAAGCATTTTATAGGAAATGATAGCTCTAATTCCCTACTTTCTCACAACAGTTGGTATTATCAGGATTTTTGCTTTGTTTTGTTTTGTCCATTCTGGTATATGTCTAATTACATCTCTCTCTCTTTTTCTTTTCTTTTTTTTTTTTTAGTCTGCATATTCCTGAGAACTAACAATATTAAGCACCTTTTTATAAGTTGGTTAACTCTGGATAAACTTTTATCAAGGACTTGTTCATTTTTCATCCATTTTTTTAATGGGGGGTTCTCTTTTTATTGATTTGTAGAAGTCAATAGTCCACTTGGCTGGCTTCATTCTCTCACCTGCACTTTACCTTTTTATGAGTGTCTTTTAATGAACAAACTAATAAATAGTCTAACAGCCTTTTTCTTCATTGCTAGTAGGTGTTTTTGTTGATGTTTAAGAATTTCTTTTCCTGCTCCAAAGTGATAAAACTATTCTCCTACATTATCTTCCAGAAGATTTTTGCTTTTCAAAATTATTTTTTGAGGAGCAGGAATATGCCACACACATCTGGAAACCAAGAGCTAAGATGAGCTCAAGTGAAGCCATGCGCAAACAACTGTTCAGGCACACTTTGAAAACCAAAGTGGAAATATGTGAAGATGTAGAGAACTCTCAGAATTCTACAAAAAAAGCAGTGGGATAAGTGCCTTTAGAAATAGAAAAACCAGTCAGCACATCACCAAGATAATCTCCAGGCAACCAAACTCATGTCCATTTAAAAGGTGCCTTAAATTAGAAAAGGCAAGAGAGCTTTGCTTATCAAAATTGAACAGAGCCCTGACAAGTGTGCCTGACACTTGTGTAAAAGAAAAGGCTTTACAATATACCTACCTTGGTTTATTAGCAGAGTTTCTACTAAGGTTTTTTTTTTCTTTTGGTTACACAAAAGATAGAGATAGCCCCAATGATGAAGCCAGCTTTCCCATTTCAGTCTTTCTGTCCCCACTCTACAGTTGACAGTACATGTATCTAAAGTTATCTAAGTTTTATATCCTCCTGAAGTAGACTCTGAGCCTAGGGTGTGGTTGCAAATAGATTTGACAAGGGATCCCAAAACATTCCCGTAGAGGAGAGGAAAAGTGAGACAGAGAAAGTAAGCCAATAAAGGATGTGTTATCCAGAAAGTTACAGCTGTGGGCCACTGGTACTTTTTCTTGGGAAATTTAGGAATCATTGCAGAACATACATCTCAGAGTTATCTTCTCTAAAGAGCATGGGAGCTGGGGCATGAATGTACTCAGTGCTTCTGCTATTGGTGGAGGGCTACGGGGTTTGGGGGGAGGTGTAGATTCTCTGGATCATTTTGTTTGCTGTGGGCGGAGCTGAGTGTGCTGCCAGAGAATGTCCTTCTGTGGCTGGAAGTCTGGCTGCCATGCCCTTCAGTGGTGAAGCCTGAGGAGAGGTATCAGAGCATCTCTGAAGGAAAGGGCTCTTCAGAGGACTCAGTGAGGTTCTTGGGAGGACTGTCCATCACCTAGAACCCTTTTGCAGTGATTCAGAGCAGGGACAGGTTATAGACTTGCCACACAAAGAAAGAGGTTTATGGCCACTGTGTTGTTTTGGTCAGAGATCATGTGACAAAAAGCCTCCTCAGGGCCAAACTCCAGATGGACTCTCCAGGCAGGCCTCTACAATCCCAGCTGGGTATAAAACCTGAGAGATCTAGGGTTTTACCTATAAGAGGCCAAGGTATAGCTCAATGGTGAAATTCTAGACAACTACAAAAATAGACTGGTGTCCTATGTATCACCTGGGTTAATGCAACAGACGTAATGTTTGAGTGAAAAAAATTAGACATGAAAGACTACACAGTAAATTACTTGATTTATATTAAGTTTATAAATACCAATCTATGTGACTAGAAGTCAGAATTACTATAGGAGGAAGGGGAGAAGATGAGAAGGGTTTTGTCTCTTTGCTGATTTGTTTTATTCATATATTTAGCAAAAAAAACACAAACAAACAAACAAAAAAAACAGAAGAAGAAATCACAAAGAGTTGTGTTTAGTAGCAAGATTATGGCCTTTCCATCCCCCTCCTCACAGTCCTGCTGCAGTGTGGCCTGGGTCAAACCAACCAACCAACCAACCAACCACACAAAACACAAACTGGAAGGGCATTGATCTGGGTGTCTGTCTCCTGGTCCTGCTCCTCTATTCTCTCCCCGGCCTCCTGAGAAGTTTCTCTCCTAAAGCACTAGCTCCAGTTCCATGTTCTCTCTGAAGCCTTTCTCAGTGTTTGTTGTCAGAACTAGGTAATACATCAGGAATATCCCCCCAGGGAAATGCATTAATGTATTTTGTACTATTGTCCAGTGGCATCGTATTGGCCTTGTGGTATTCATTCATGCTCTAGGGATCCCTCAGGGTTTGTTCCTTGGATTTTGGATTATCAGAGAGCGAAGCAAGACTTTCGTTCAGCTTTGTATGCCTCCCTTCACCACCTTTCCCTGACTAAGTCCAAGGCTTGGGATCTCATAGAAGGTAAAACCAGCAGAGATATGAGAATTCAGTGCATAGGCACTGGAACGACCAAAATGAAAAAGATGCTTCAATTAAACGTTGGAGCTAGGACTCTCACATTGCAGATCAGAAGGCAAAATGGTACAGCTGCTTTGGCAATAGATTATCTAATTCTCATGCAGTTTCACACCTGCCCTACGACTCAGGCCTTCTATTACTTGGTATTTATGGATGGGAAATGAAAACCTATGTCCACACAAGGACTGTGTAAATGTCATCGTAGCTTTCTTTCCCCCCATAATAACCTTAAACTGTAGACAACTCAAAAGTCCATCAACTGCTAATGGGTAAAAAAATTGTTTATCCAGACAATCGAATCCTGCTAAGCAGTGAGAAATGATAAACTACTGATATGCATAACAACATAAGAGTGTGCGTGTCACAAGATTCCATGTGATTTTGGAAAACACAATCCCATTACAGTGAATCGAAGCAGACCAGTTTTCACCTGGGCTGTGGCTCGTGAGGAAATTGGCTGTGAAGTGGCCTAAGAACATTCTGGGGTCATGGAAATGTTGCACATCTTGATTGTGCGTACACAGATAACTATTAGTCTAAACTCACAAAGCTATGGCCATTAAAGGGATGCTCTTTATTTTATGTAAATCATACCTCAATAAAGTTGATTGAAAAGAAATTGCCCAGCTACTTTGTAGGCTCTCAGCTGAATGATCTCTGACTTAATAGAGCTCTGGGGAACCTGGGATTTAGGTTCAAAACAGGGGACTAAATGTATTCTCTCTGCCTGTGCCAGGTCCTCATTTAATCATTGCAACAAACTTGTGAGGTGGTTTCCAGAGTGGACTCTGAGGTTAAGAGGTTCGGTACCTGTCCCACATCAAACCTGGGTAAGTCATACAAGAATATTCAAGATTCACAACAAGAGTTTCCTCAAGCCCAGATTTTTCTATTTAGCTGCGTCTGCTATCACAGATGGGCTGGGAGGGCGTCTGTTAGCTGGTGCCTTCATTGTTCTCCTCTGAGTTACATAGGAGGGAACGTGCACGAAGAACCACTCCCACATGGACACCTGGACTAGTCATTATACCTGGAATGCAGGTGGGTTCGTGTTGTTGAATCAATAGAAAAAGGTGTGTTCTTCAACAGATGGAGACAAGCTAACCCCACATGGGAGTCCTTGGGTGTAGTGAGCACTAAGTGCAATGAATGAATGACGGAATGAACTGACACGACCAGGAAAATAAGTACAGGAGTAAGCTCAGAGAATTTACATAAGTTATGGGAGAGACGTCACCTCTGTGCCAGACGGTTCAGAGTTTTGCTGGTGTCACTGCATGTGCACCCTGGGGTGGCTGGGGCAGAGATGCAGGTGGGCTGAGATGAAGAGTGCCCTGCCTCTGGCACTGAGGAAGCCAAAACAAATCAGGACAGCCTGAAACAAACTTCCCTAAATATTCTTACTTTTTTTTAATTAATCAAAACTATCACAAATAAATTTCATAGTAATTTTCTAGATATGGAAACTATGTGTTTATCGTTGAGTTTCAGAAGCCCCACTGAAAAGGCTGCAGGCAGCTTGGGGTTATCACACATTCTGTCTGTCAGATAGGCAGAATGCCACCTCCTTCCTTTTAACAACATGTATCTTAAAGAATTATACCCAGAAGTATAAAATAAAAGTCAACTTCCGGTCCTAAGGAAATAGATTATTTCCTGAGGAACAGGGATGGCAGCAAAAGTAATTATAAAGCTCACACTATCTGCTGGAGGAGCAATTAAAAATCACTTTTAGAGACAGAAAAAATAACGTTTCCAGAACTCAAAAGCATCTTTCCCCTCCCATGTTGCACCTTTAGGACTTGTCTGCCAGTTGACCTATGCATTTGGGGGCTCATATTTTGGTTTTCCCTTGAAAAGCTGTAAATGGCCATTACATTGGTAGTGAACCTGAGAGATGGGGACATGATCTGCACCAGCTGCCAAGCAGGATAGTTGGTTTCTCTCACGCTCCCTCCCTCTCTTCTCTGGCCTCTCCTCTCCCTTCTCTCCCCCATCTTCTTTGCTTTTTTTTCTGCAATAAAATACAGGAAGTCATGCTTTCAAAAAGTGCAGAGGAGAAGGAAATTTCACTCTTATTCCTCTTGAGTTTCCATGGCTATAATAAAATCGACGCAAAGCACATTAATGGGAGAAAAAAAACTTAATCTTTCAGATCATAAAATTAATGCTCAGAGACTGACAAGAAAGCTGGCAGTTTTTTATCTTCTTATATAAAGAAAAAATACATTTGTGAGGATTTGAAGGGACAAAGAATCTTAGGCTTGGGTGTTCATTTTGAGGAAGCTGGGCAAAGTCTGGGCTTGGGTAGTAAATTAGCAGAAAAGTAACTGTTTACACAGACTTCTTGGCCCTGATTTCTCTGACTCTAGTGATAAGGATGTTTCTCCCAGTCTCCAAGTGCAGGGAGGGTACTTTTTACAGAGTTTATTTTCTGTGTTGAGGGAAGAGACAAAGGAGGGTTAAGGTGTCCTTGCATCCACTGCTTTCAAGTAACTTTTAATTCAAAACAATCAACATGACAAAGTGACATATTTTTGGGTCAGCCTACCGTAGGTCCCAAGAAAAGCTTCTGAAAGACTTACTTCATTAAAAGGCAAGATGGAAAATTACATGTGGGGTGAAAAGCTTAACATCTGATTTCATTTTCCTTGTGGAAAGCACATGAAGGGACTTGGTTTGTGCTGCAGACCCAGGACCTGGTCTGATGAGGCAATCTGACCTTGCAGAGCAGGGCTCCTGCTAATTAGGCCATTGGGCAATGTTGTATTTTAACTGATGGTTTACTTTCCCAGGTAGGGAAGGAAACTTAGAGCATAGGAAAAAGAAGTCAATGGAGGAAGAACAGGAAAGCAAGCAGGACGCGGGCAGCAACGTTGCAGGTGGAATCTCTGCTGAATGTAATAGTTGACGTGGTTTGTACTCACCGTAATGTTTTACTTCATCTTTAATACCCGAACAATGTATGCATAAAGATATATTTTATACAGTTTAAATGATGGGAGCCCATTCAGTTCAACATGTCAAAGTACTTCATGTAGAACATCTGGTCCCAAGTGGTGGTACGTGTACCCCCCGGGGCACTTGCTAGACTGTTCAGAGGTACATGAAAAATAATCAGTAATGGTGAAAAAATAAGTGAAGTAAAAACATGCAAAATGTTAACAAAAGTACCATAAATGTTAAGTTTGAATCACTGTTAATGGAGACACTTCAAAATTAGATCACAGTAGTGAATGATGATTGGTGAGGATGGCAATGAACCCTTCCCCCAAACCACTCTTCTACCAAAGATTACTCAGTTTTAGAACTATCCATCTGTGACATTTCTAGAACTTCCTCAAACATATAAATATATCCGTAGCCAGACTGTTAGATCACTTTAGTTATTGACTGAGTAAAAATGTAAGTAAGTGCATTGTCTTTAATAGTGATTCTTTTCAAGTAGTGTTTTTATTCAACGTATAATATAGTTTCAGTTATTATTATCAGTAATGTCTAAATGTGTCAGTTATGGATCAGTGATTGAAAACAGGAATGGTTAAAACACCAAAACTCGATGTGTGTTATAACTCGTCACCAAGTACTTCTCAATACATGTCCGCAGCCATGAGTACACCCACACTGGGAGATAGTAAAAGGGTGCATGTCTCAGATGCTACACAGAAGGAAAGGAGATACTCTGAGGAGTCTATTAAATAGGGGTTTTCATTTGTAGGGGATGATGACTTTGTGTGTTGTGTGTGGAGAAATGTTATCCAATGGTTGCATGAAACACTTTCTACTCATGTGACGTTTAGAAAGTAAACATCTGATGTATAAAAACAAAAAACAATACATTATTTTTGGTGCTTAGAAAAGCGTCAACTGTTACTTCATACATGATGTCAAGCTGAGGCTTTTATTGTGTTGCGTATGGCATAGCTAAATGTGGTAAAAACTACACCACAGCTGAAGATTTCATTTCTCCTTGTATTGAAGATACAATTTTTTGTATGTTTGGGAAAGAACATGTCCACAAAATCAGTACTACCTTTTTTTCAAATGGTACAGTATCTTGGCGCATTCAGGAAATGTCTGATGACGTTGAAGCTAGTAGTAGATAGAATTAGAAAAAGTAAATTCTTTTCCGTCCAGATTAACTAAAGTATCAGTGTTGCTGATTTACCTATTTTGCTTGTCATTGAGAGGTACTTGGCAGGAAATAAAATTGAGAAAAACCTGTTGCTTTGTTACCCATTGACAGAGTGTATCACAGGCAAAGATATTTTTAATGCAATGGTTATTTCATTTAAAAGGACATTAGTTGGTCAAATTGTTGTGGTGTATGTGTGGTGTTTTACAGGCCTATTCAGATGAATTAAAGAAGTAGCTCCCCATGTACCATGGAGTCACTGCTGCATTCATAGATGAAGTCTTGCATCCAAGTCTTTTCCTAGTGAACTGAAAGATGTTCTTGATGAGGAAGCTGTAAAAGTTGTAAATTTTAATCAGACGCAACCAAGAAACTCAAGATCGTTTAAAGAGCTGTGTGAGGAACTTAACAGCATTCACAGCACATTACTTTTCCATATGGAGGTGAGGTGGCTATCTCATGGCAAAGTACTTACACAGATGCTTGAACTTAGACATGAAGTCCAGGTACTTTTTGAAGACCATCGTTTCCCTCTTGCTCCGAAGTTTCAGGACAATGATTGGCTTCAAAGTCTTGCATATTTATCAGATATTTTTCTAGAAATAAATAAACTCATCTTGGGACTTCAAAAGAGCTCAATCACTATATTCAAAGTAACCAACAAAATTGAGTCAATGATTTAAAAACTGGACTTTTGGAAAGCGTGTACTGAAAGAGGTCAGTCTGAAGTTTTGAAACTCTGCACAACTCCTTATCTGAGAATGACTTGCATCTATCCCAAAACATGAAAAAGAATATTGTAAGTCACTTGGAAGGTCTTAAAGTGTCCTTTTATAAGTACATCTTTCAACATGGAAAACAAAACAACTGGATTGTAGATCCTTTCAATGAAGAATTCTTCAAAGAAGCTAAACTATCAATCAATGGAAAAGAGCAGTTAATCAAACTTTCAACTGGTTCTTCTATAAATTCTGATTTGAAAAGAAAGTATCTTATTACCTTCTGGGTAGATGTCAGTGAGGGATACGAACAGCTCAGTGAGAAGGCACTCAAATACCTCTCTAGTGGAGAGAGCTTTTTCTTCTTACACTTTCATAAAAATAAGGATGGCAACAAGTTCAATGCAAGTCCAGATTTAAGACTGTGTTTTGCATCTTTTGAGCCTAATTTCAAGAAATTAAATACATCAAAACAAAGTCAACAATCTCACTCACAATGTCTCAATGGGCAGTGATCTGCATAACAATTATTACAGACTTTAAAATAACACAAATATTATTATTAATAATAAGTTTAAAGTTTGTTAAATACTAATCATTATTATCAATATTTAACAATGTTACTAATATTATAAAATTAAATCTACAGTTTGCATTTTTAGTGTAGTAATTTTTCTTTCCTAATTTATTACCTCAATTTCACTATTTTACATTAAGATATGCACTGAACAAAAATGTCAGTATTTAAAAACAGTTGGGACCAATTTTAAAAACTAGGGGTACAATTTATAGCAATGGGTTTCAAAGGGGTGCACAATAGATGTAGAATATGAAATGGATAAATAGTCAAAAGCAGGGATATCAGGCTTCCACATTGCACTCAGGGGAACCAGGCATCCATATAGAGCTTAGGGAGACCAGGTGTCCACATTGGGCTCAGGGGGACCACACATCCATGTTGGGCTAAGGGGAACCAGGCATCCATATAGAGCTTAGGGGGACCAGGCATCCACATTGGGCTCAGGGGGACCAGGCATGCACAGTGGCTCAGGGGAACAGGTGTTTAAAGTGGGTTCCAAGAGTAATTGGGTCAAGTTTTTTGGCATAGCTGTAGAACACCTGCAGCATGTGGGAGGGTGGGGGAAAGTGAAGTCACTAATAATCTGTTTGTGAATGTCAGACACTCCTCCACCTCAGAGGAGGGTGAGGTGAAGATCTGAAAGGCACAGAACACCACTGCCTCAAAGCCACCACTGTATGGAAGCAAGGGACATGGTCAAGTATAGGACCATGGGATACATGTGGACAACATTGACCTAAATTAGAATAGTCACCATTAAGATTGCTATTATGCAGAATGTTGGCCAATAAAATAAGTTCTTAAAGGCTTTAGGAGGCACTTGATAAAACTTTCCAGTTGTGGTTGTTATATTATCTGGGGGAATAAGCACATCTTCAGAGTGATCCATTGTGTGGAGGGCCATATAGTACCCCTGAATTAAAGGAGAGCTCCCCAGATTGGGGCAGCATGACTGAGCACTTAGTTGAGAGGTGACTCAAGAAGCCAGCATGAGTCATGGGAGCAAAACCACAGGAGCTGCTGGTCATCTCCCCTGGAGCACAGTCTGCTCCGAGATGCTTCCAGAAGAAAGGCCCCATCCACAAAGCATGCATTTAAAGACGCTAATCCACTTATTTTCCACTCTGCAAGTGGTGATGACTCTAATAAAACTCTGAAACCTATTTGATTAGCTATTGCATCCAAATGTGAGCTTTCCTCAATAGCTCAGACACGCTGTGGTGGTGAACATGAGGCCTGGGAAAGGTGACTGTTAGCATTCTTTCCTCCCTCCGAATTAGCTCCATGGAGAGGGACACATGAGTGGGATTCAGATGCCATCAGACAAGACTGACCCACAAAGCTGCCGGGCAGGGCTCTTACCCTCCAGAGGACCCAGACTCCCCTGCCCAGACTGGCCTCATTTCAGGCAGGATTCCTGAAAGCCTGCTAGATATTGGTAAGCCAAAATTTGAAGTTATTCTCTTTAAAG
This sequence comes from Lyroderma lyra, assembly GCA_004026885.1. NCBI lineage: Eukaryota > Metazoa > Chordata > Mammalia > Chiroptera > Megadermatidae > Lyroderma > Lyroderma lyra. The sequence goes on along the minus strand of PVJL010006651.1, from coordinate 28,917 downwards.
AAAATGTTAGTTGGATGAATGCTTTTTACTTTATTAAATAAATTTCGATCCCTCCTCCTTCAGCTCTGGGTCTCACAGGCCATCTTTGTGTGCCCTTGACACTGCACACTTGGTTCTCTCCTCATCCCTCCCTCTGTCTTCCTGGACCAGCCCAGTGATGCTACGTGGAAGGGAGACTCTTCCTGATTCTTTTTCTAAGTCTGTCCTGTTTTACCATGGGTAGAATAGTCCTCATCAGGGTTAGTGGTGTTGGCCAGGTCTGCTTGGCACAATAGTCAGTGTGAAGTGCCTCCAAAATTCACACATACACACACACACACACACACACACACACACACACGTGTGTGCTCCACTAAGTGCCACCCTCCCATTTTTGTAGAGAAATGGGACCTAAATTCCTGCATTTGTTAACTGTATACCTCCTCCCAATAATGTCCACATTAGTCTAAGTTGTCCAGAGAAACAGAATCAATAGAATGTCTATAAGCAGGGTTCATAATACGCTATGTCAAATGTGCAATAACATTTAATTCCTGTCTTCCCAGTCCATATTAAGAAAACAGTGACAGAATCAATGTGTAAAGTACTGAAGGAAATGGGTAGAGGGTACTTTAGCAGATAATTTTAGTGAAGAACGAAAGTATCAAAAAAATAAACTATGAGATGGAAACTTGATGGATCTGACAACAGTAAACTTAATGATTGGGGCTTAAAAATAAAACCAGAAATAAAGTTACCATATGGTGACAGGATAACGGAATAAATTTTCAAAATGAAAAACTAAGGAATTAGAGGTTCTTATATTTAGTGTAGAGGCATACGCGTATAATCTGCATTTTCTTGTTTTATTCATAGAAAATATTTGAAAATCAGCAAGGAGAGTGACAAATGAAAACACAAACTCCATCTTCAGTAAAGTGGAGAGGGATCTATTCCCAGATTGCAGATGGTTATGAGGCAGAATAGATAGCCTAGAAAATTAACAACCTCTCCCAAACACAAAGTGAGAAGCCTCAGCGGTTACACAAGTGACAAGTGACTGTCTCCAGCAAGTGCAGCTGGAGGACAGAAAGAACCAGTTTCATCCCGGTAGGTGGTCCCCTTTGACGGGGCACCTGACATTTAGCTAATTATAATGTCATTATAATCTCATTTGCATTGCAGTTACTATGACTCCCAGCGTGCATCTGATGCCATGACAGTTCCAGATAGACCAAATAAGGAAGAAAGAGTGGGAAATGGAGGGTCCCGCCCAGAGGAGGGGACAAATGAACCACAATTGTGTGTCGCCAGTTCCGACCCCGGGAGCGATAAGAAGCCCCATGGTGACTTCCTCCGGGGGGGTTAGTTCTGAGTTTGCCCACCCTTTCCTCTCTAGTGTATACTTTCATGTCAATAAACCACTTTCACTTTCCTGCATCTGTCTCACTGGAATTCTTTCTGGAGACCAGAACCCAGTCACTGCTGTTCCGTGTGGAGTCCCTGTGAGCCTCCGGCGACAGTTAGGAGGGCCCCTGAGAGCAGTGGTATAAGGCAGGCACATTGAGGGGATGTGGAGGGAGAAACCTGAGTGGCAGGTCTCCAAATCAGCAAAAAAAGTCACTTTCTTAAAGCTGACAGGCACACCTTGGGTATAAAACTCAAATTCCTTGGGGGTTGTAGCCAGAACAGAGGGTATGACTAATTGCGGGAGCTCCTGTGAGGCCTACTAAGTCCCAGCGGTGGTGCAGGTGTGGCCGGATGAGGAGCTCCTTGCTACAGGAAGCCCCCTCTGCAGCTGGGGTAGACAGCAGGCTGTGTTGTCACCCAGTCTGTGGGGATCATACACAAAACCCTTGGGTATGATAAAAACTACGACTGGCTTGAGAGGTAGTTCTACTTCTTTCCATATTTGAAGCCTTGACAATGGATGATCCATTATATATAATAATATATTAATAATATAATAATATATAATTATATGTGAAGTGTTACAAATTTTACTCCACAGAAATGCTTTTCTATAAATTTTCTTCATTCAGTGTTTGCTTTTTCCAACTTCTTTCTTCATTATTTGTTCTTGTAACCATTTTTATAGATGCTGTTCCAATATCCATAACAGTATCTATCTGTATAAATATATATTATATATTTGTATATAAAGCAAGCAAACAAAACAAAAGCCTTAATGAGGCCTTCATCTATATGGAGCAAGAGCACAAAGACACAAGAGGTAAAGAGGGACATGGCAGACTGTGGGGAGGCAGACTGTGAGCTGGGGGACCACAGCAAGGATGTGGGAAAGACGACATTAAGCCATCACTGAAATGAAGGTGACATGGAAGGAGCACAGGGGAGGATACTGTTGATAGGTGGAATATTTTGACTAAGCCCAGAAGGAGAAAACCCAGACCAAAAAAAACCTAGAAGGAAAATGATGATTAATGACTTAACTACATTAAAAAAAAAAGTTTTTGCCTTGTATACATCATGCAGGGAAGTAAAAAACCAAATAATTCGTTGGGAGAAATTGGGACACGCCCCAGTATCACAGAAAACAGTTCAGTGCTCTGACGTAGTAAATGTTCCTTCACAACAGAAGACGATCAGTACGGTAGAAAAACAGCATGGGCCCTCAGAGGACAGAAGTGTGAGTGAGTGCCAGTCAGGAGAGGACCTGCCCTCTCTCACAGATAAATGTGTCACTGAGCAGTGTGTTAACATTCAGAGTGATAACACCCTTCTCTGTCAGTGGTGCATGATAAACAGCCGCTGTCATACATCCCTGATGGGAGTTTTCACGGGTACAGCCTCTGTGAAAGACAGTTGGAAATAAATTTCAAAATTAAAAATTCATGTACCCTTTGATCTAGCAATTCTACCTCTAGAACAAAGACAAAAGACTGAAAACAAACTAGATGTCTCTTAATAGTAGATTGGTTAAATAATTTATGTTACATTTCATCAAAGGAGTACAGCTCAATCTTAAAAAGGAATGTAGAAAGTATTTATGTCTTGATATGTAATAATTTCTAGGATATACTGTTAAGCAAGTAGAGCAGAGTGCAGAAGAATGCTTAAAGAATTCATCATTTGTGCATAAGTGGAGAGGGAAGAATATTTGTGTATGTGTGAATGCTTACATGATTTATTTCCTTTCAGAGGCACAAAATATCTCAAGAAAGGTAAATAAATGTGGTGGTTGAGGGTCGAGAATAGAGGTGAGACTTTATGGAAGGCTCTCTTTAGTTGATGAAATTTGAACATTTTGAGTGTATTACCAATTGAAAACTATAACATATAAATAAAAGGAAATCTGCAGTTCAAGGATATGATGACAGGGAGACCAACAGAAATATGGGTAAAAGCTATGAAATGAAAATTTTACAGGTATGTTAACTGAAAGGTTTAATGAATATAAAGAGAAGGCAAACCTTTTAGTTATCAGAGAGCTTCCCTGAGACCATTGAGGTGCCCAGCAGATAGGCACTGTTTGGAGAGGGGGAGTCACGCTCAGTGCTGGAGAGAATGAGGGCACAGGGGTCCAACTCTGGGGGAGGGGCACAGTCTCCGGCACAGGGTGAGGCTACATGTGAAGCATCTTCCCGGAGACCTCGCAATACCCTCCAGGTTCACCCTTTGCATCGAAATCCTTTATCTCCGTGGGTTGCAGGACAGCTTCAAGGGACTGGCTTGTTTCTTTACGTTTTTAATTTACTTCATTGTTCACAGCCCAGCATCTTGTAGCATAAAATGCAGAACTCAGGTCTGCTGAATAAACATTTAATCCAGTCAGTCCCAAACTTGACTCATTAACATAACCTGAAGACTTTTCAAAAATTCTGAAAACCTAGTCAAACCCATGACAAATTATTCACAGTTGGGGTAGGGGTCGGGTTGCAGACAAGTGTGGAAACCACTTAGGTATAACCTCCTAGGAGCAAAGAAAGTCTTCTGTTCCTTGTTTATGAGCTAGCCATCAAGTACAATGGCAGCCTTCTACAACGGAGCACATTACTCAGTTGGGAGATACGCAGTGAGCCCTCTCATCTCTTTGTGATCTCCCCATATCATGCAATTCCTCACCTCCACAGGCAGCAATCCTAGCCAGTTCGGCCCCCAAACCATTGATCCTACTAGATGTAAAGAGAAATGCAGGAACACTAAATAGATGGAGAATTGAAAATGTAGAACATCTGTACAGAGTGGGGTATTTTGCTGTTATGGTCGTTGTTGCTTTGTGCTTTTTTGCTTTGTTTTGATTTTTACCTTTCATTTATGAGGGCATTGGAGGTCAGTTTTGTTTTATCTCTTATCTTGCTGAATGGAAATATAGTTTTGAAGGATGGCAACATTCTCAAGTACATTCCATTTCCAACAGAACAAATGACCTGTCCTGAATGGATTTTCATTATGAATGAACAAGTCTCTTTTGTGCATTCTTTTCCCACTGAAGAAATTCCAGGAGAGGCCTGGATAAGAGCCAGAGGGTAGCTAACTTGAAGCAGTAGCTGCACCCTCTGTGTATATTGGTGGCTAGAGGAGGCCTGGGAGGTGGTGTCCATAGACAAGGCTGTCACCTTAATCAGATATTCGGGTATGAACATCCCTTCCTTCATCACTGAGAAATAGGCTGAGCTTTATTCCTGTCGTTGTGAACTTAGATGTGAGTAACGTGTCTGCCAGGCCAGGCCAGGAAATCACTCAGTGACCAGGAATGCCAGCACGTTCTGACAGATGTGGGCCTCTCAGCCTAGCTTCTTGGAACAGCAGTTTTTAAAAGATTTTGCTCTGCCTTTGACTCATCTAAATTCCTTTGTCCTCATCTTCAAATTGGTCTCATCTCAAAATTACACCTGCTTGGGGGTCAGAATTTCAAATGATGCAGACTTTTCTTTGCTAAACTCTAATTAAGTGCAGTTCTTTATCCTTCAGTACAACAACCCTCCCCCCACTTTCTTTCCACACATCGGGCAGCAGGTGCAGTGGGAGAAAACCAGAGAGGATATGGGCAGCAGAGACAGTAGTGAAGACCAGGGCAATGCTAGGCATGTTCCAGTTAATTTTCAATTTCATGTTGTTACGGAATCATACAAATAATTCATAATGATTCTCATAGATCCTTTGTATAGACTCATGCAGATCCAACAGGTTTGCCTTCATGGCAGAGCCCTAAAGATAGGATCTAATGTCCTCCTGGGTCTCCGTTATCGTGTCTCACACTCAGAGCCCGCTGTGCACAGTCCTTCCAACCGCTCGGTTTGACCTGCGGACCATTTACAACAGATCTCATGGCGTTTTCTTGTTACCGGTGTGTGCTCCTGGCCCTTATGAATCAGAAGCTCTCTGAGCCCAGGGAATCTCCATTTTTAGCAATGTTTTACACAATATATTTCAAGAATTTTTAACCCCGATCATGATTTGGGCACTGTGGAAGAAAGATTCTAGTGGGATTGTTCCCCATGTTTATTATTTATTGGAAACATCAGAAGAAAGATTTAGAAATTCACAGCTCAGCTACACCAGAGCCTTACATAATCAGAATCTTTGAGGATGGGGCCAGGACTTTGGAATTTGAACAAGCCACAGATGATTCTTCAGCAGGAATAGCATTTGGAGTGTTGATGGAGAAGTGTCTCAGTTTCTGGCATGAGGTACCAACTCTACAATTTTAGCCACATGCATGTTTTTATATTGAATTGTTATTTTTAATCATTTCATATTCTTCTCTTACATTTTAAAATTAAAATATCATTTATATACAATAAAATTCACTCTTTTTGATGTATACTCGGAGTTACGTGAGTTTTGACAAACATGAAAAGTCTTGTGAACCCCAGCACAATCAAATACAGAGCCATTCCTTCACCTTCCACAGTTTTCTGGTGCCCTTCATAGTCATCTCATCCCTGAATCTCAACTCCTTGCAGCTACTTTTTCTGTAAAGTTTTGGTATATAATATGCTATCCTGAATTTAATGTAAATGAAATTATGATACAAATGTAACCTTTTGAGGCTGACTTTTATTTTTCACCTAGAATATTGCATTTGAGATTCGTTAATGTGTATCAGTAGTTGATTGCTTTTTATTGCTGAGGAGTAGCCCATGACAAGCAAGTAACTGCATTCATTTATCCATTCACCAGTTGAAATACATGTAGATTGTTTCTAGTTTTTAGACAACTATGAATAAAGCAGCTATCAACAGTTATGAACAAGTCTTGTTTGAACATATACTTTCATTTGTTTTGGGTAAATACCTATGAGCAGGATTAATAGTATCAAGGAGCGGGAAATCCTCCCACTTTAATTCTTATGACTGGAAGACTAATGATAAAATCATAAAATTGACACAAGACTAGATTAACAGGAGAAAAAGCAATTTAACACATGCATGTAGGACAATCATATGATGCTCAGATAATAAAATGAGGCTTGAAGAAATGATCCAAGTACCTTTTTATATTTTTAGACAAAAAAAAGCAAGAAATTTATGAAGAAATTGAAAGGATAACAGAAACAAACAGTGCTCATTAGAAAGAAATGCAAACAAGTTTTGGGTGTTCATTAGTGAGGAATCCAGATGAAGTTTGGGCTTGGTTAGTAAATCAGAACAAGAGGCAACAAGGTTATTTTAATCAAGCTCTTAAACTTTGAGTTGCTTAACTCCAGTAATAATGGGGGTGGAGGGGTGTGGAGGGGAACCTTTCCACCTGGGAGGTTTATTTCTTGCTTTAAGAAGGGCAGAGAAATCAAAGTTCTTTTAGTGGTAGTTTCTTAAGTAAGTTTAATTCAAAAGAATCAACATGCCATTGTAGGATATTTTGGGGTAGCCTGATCTGGGCTCCAACAGTAAGTTTTTCAGTAACTTTGTAAGAAATTGCCAAACTGTTTTTTAAAGTGATTACACAATTTTGAATTCCCAAAGGCAAAGTATGAGGGTTCGAGTTGTTCTTTCAGCATTTTTGTTAGTTTATTTATTTATTTTTTAGCCATTCTAGTAAGTGTGTCTAGTAAGTGGTCATTGTACTTTTAATTTGCATTTACTAATTACTGATGTTAAACATCTTTTCATATTGTTTTCAACAAATTTATATTTTGATGGAGTGTCTAATGAAATATTTTGCCATTTTCTAATTGGACTTTTCTTCCCCCCTCCCAATTTTATTGAGATATATTTGACATACAGCACTGTATAAGTTTAAGGTATATAGCATAATGACATATTTATTGTGAAATGATTACCACAATAAGTTTAGTCACATCCATCATCTCATATGCATACCAAAAAAAAAAAAAAAAAGAAAAAGAAAAAATGGGGTTTTCTTTGTGATGAGAACTTTTGAGATCTACTCTGTTAGCAACTTTTGAATATTAATATACCATACAGCAGTGTTCACTATAGTCATCATGTTATAGATTACATCCTCAGTAATAGTTTTTCATATAATTGTAAGTTTTGTACCACTTTTGACCACATTCATCCAATAAAAATATGAAATGTTTCACAAATTTGTATGTCATTTATATGCAGGGGGCATGCTAATCTTCTCTGTATTGGTTCAATTCCTAGTATATGACTAGGAAAAGATCCAGCCATTGTCAATATGAGAATGGTTATGTGGCTGGATAAGTTCTGGACAGCCCTCACATATGCTGAATGCAAGTGCTATTTTCTTCTCTTTTTGAAATTTTAAGAATTCTTTAAGTATTCTGAAACAGACCAATTTTTCCTCAAATATGTGCTTTACAAATATTTTCTCTTAGCTGTGGCTTGTCTTTAATTTTCTTTACAATGTCTTTTTAAATTGATAAATTATCAATTTTCTTTTCCTTTTATGTATTGCATTTTTGAGATCATATCTAAGAAATTTTACCAAACTTTCAGTGACAGAGGTTTTGTATGTTTTCTTCTATAACTTTTCTCACTTTAGGTTTTATATTTAGGTCTATAATCTATTTGAGTTGCTTTGTGTACAGTGCAATGTATCAGTCAAGGTTTATTTATTTTGCTTTTGAATGTTCAATTGTTACAGCTATTTTGTTGAAAAGACTTTTTCCACGGAACTGTCTTTGTGCCTTTGTCAAAGATCAATTGTTCATAGAGGCTTGTGTGATCCAATCTCTGGAGTTTTGAAATGAAACTGAATAGTTTCAGTGACCTTGGTGTATCTGTTTCTTCATCAGCACCTACCATAGCACTACAGTAAGTCTTAAAACTGTTCTTCTTTTCCAAAATTGTTTGGGGTATTCAAGTTCCTGGGACTTTCAATGCAAGTTTTAGGATCAGTGTGTCAAAATCTAAATATTTTGCTATGATTTGCTTTGGGATTGTATTGAATCTGTAGATCAACTTGAAGAGAATCTGGCCACTCAACAACATTGAAACTTCTCATTCATAAAGTGATTTAATTTTCAATACACTGGTACTATGTATATTTTGTTGGATTTATACTTAAATATTTCATGTTTGTTAATACTGTTATAAATTGTATTGTGTTTTAAATATAAATTGTCAAATGTTTACTGCCAATACAAAGAATTACAATTTTTAATTCATTATTAGAAATTTATTTCTTTGGATTAAGTTATTGTGTTTCCTAATTAAAATGCAATAGACCCTCATATTTAATCAGTGTATCCTAGGCTCATCACATAAACACATTACTTAGGAGAAAAGCTTTTAAGAACAGATTTAGGCAGTATGTTAAGTTGAAAAAAAGAGGTAATGTTAATGAAAGACCATCAACATATGTGGCTGAAAGAGAAAAACCTTGGCTTTTGGACTCAGCTAAACGTGGATTTGAGGTACAAAGAAATACAATTTACTTTTGATTATTTACTCTGTATCTTGCCTCCTTGTTAAATTCACTCATTTGTTCCAATAGCTTATTTAGAGATTCCTGGGGTTTTTACATAAATAATCTGGATATAGAAGGGTCTTTATTTCTTCCTTACCAATCTATAGCCCTTTTATTTATTTTTGTTTTTCTTACCTTAATGTCATCTAATATGATGTCGAATAGAGATGATGAGAGCATCACCTTAAGGAAAAAAAATTGTTTCTTTTTATCAATTATGTGCTTCTTGTAGGTTTTAATTTTTTTAAAGATACTTATTGAGTTTAATAAGTCTCCTATTTTTAGTTGGCTGACAGCTTTTAATCATAAATTACTGTCAAACATTACTTTTCCTGCATCTATTAAAATTATCATATTATTTGTCTTAAGTCTTTTGATGTATAATATATAAAAATTGATTTTTAAATGTCGATCCAACTTTGCATTCTTAGGGCAAACTCCGTTTGGTCATGATGTACTCCCCTTTTTTAATGTTACTAATTTTAATTTGCTATTACTAATTTTTGAGGATTTTTGTGTCTCTTTTCATGAGAGATATTATAATATCTTACCTGGTTTTGGTTTCATGGTATTGCTGGCCTTATAAAATGATTAAGAAAATATTTTGTTATTTTCTATTTTCTAGAAATTTTGTGTAAAATTAGCATTATCTTTTTCTTAAATACTTGATAGAATTTGCCAGTAAAATAATCCTGGGCCTAGAATTTTATTTTTTGTTTTGTTTTTTGTTGTTAGAAGGTTTTAATAATAAATTCAATTTCTGTAATAGAATAGGACTATTCAGGTTCTCTGTTTTTTCATCAGAAAGCTTTGATAGTTTGTGTCTCTCAAAAAAGTTTTTTATTTTATCTATATTTTAAAATGCACTATATGATTAATAATTATATATAGTAGCGAAGGCTTTTCATGATCTGGCCTCTGTGAAAAATTTATAGTTTTATTTCTCTTATTACACCTTGTAAAGCAATCATATAAAATCATTTTTCCCTTGGGGCAGGACTGCCCTTCCCCACCTGTCTCATTCCTACCTGTAGAGCTTCTCACGTCTCAGGAGGAGCCCAGGAATCTGCATACAGGTTTAAGTTTATGACACATTCAGCCCCAAGGACATTGGGTGATTTCTGATGGTGGCCTGTACAAGGCACGCAGCATCCACCAGTTTCCTCAGGATGCTTGCTCTTGGTGTGTGAAGAAGCCCAAACTGGCCCACCTACAGAGGTTACCTGCACAGGCCAGGCATAGTTATTTCTGCTTATAACCCAGCTGTGGTTCCAGTCAACATCCAGCATCAACCACCAGATATGAGACTCAAGCTGCCTCCTGATAATGTAAGCCCCCAACCACTGAGTGACTCCAGACATCAAGTCTTCTGCTGAGCCCCAGACATCATGGGGCAGAGACCAGCCCACCCCAGTGTGCCTGTCTGACCCTGACCCACAGATCCAGAGGAATAATAAAACAGTTGTTTATTACACAAGTTACAGTTACATAGCCATTCTAACTGGAACACTTGTAGTTATAAAATTGCTACAGATCCTGAGTGCCATACTGTAAATGGGAGGGAGTAGTGGGAGGAAGCAAGAGCTACTGCTCGGGAGCAACCAGGTGGTGGCATCAGTCATGGTCATATGCCTGGCACTTTTCCTATTTTCTCATTTATTGTAACAACAAATCTATTCACTTCTGAATAAATGGTACTCAGTGCCCATCATGTGCCAGGCACTGTGCTAGATGCCTGGGATACATCGGGGAAGATAACAAAGCTTCCCCCACTCGTGATGGACTTTCACTTTCACAAGAGAATACAGACATAAACAATAAATACCAGAAATAAATAAGTGAATAGTAGATTTGAAGATGCTAAGTACAAAAAAAAAAAAAAAAGAAAGAAAGGAAAAAGGAGTCTGAGCAGGGGAAGGTAAGTGCTTCTCATACTACTAGCTCTTTCGATGCATTAATTGACTTCCAGTGTTTTTTTCCGAAATGTGTCAAAAAGCCATAAAAAATAAAAAGTGGATATTTTGACTATTTTATGCATTTAATAATAACATTTTTTAGCTGCTTTGTATATAAATGACATTTTTATTTTAAGTTTTTGTTATATGGTAATAACATCATTACATTTAATTTTAGCAAAGAGCACTCAAAACATACTAAGTGGCATCAATTAGATTTAAGTATAGATAAATTAGAATCTAATGGCATTGATGATGTCAAACAATTTATTACAAAATGTTACACAATATGGCATACAAAACATCTTTGTCATTGGTAGTATAAGCTGCAGGAAAACATATTTAAAAATCTTGTAAATGCAGAAAAGTCTTTGAAACAGTTTCATACTGAATAACAATTTTACAATAATTACAATATTTATATTTTTAAGTAAATACAGTTAAGGTGATACATTTTATTAAAATAAATGATTAAATTATAAAAATATCCTATTGTTATTAATTCTTGAAAAACACAAAAATACAGAAAAATGTATACCTGCTTTCCTAAACTAACTTTCTATAACACTGACAAGTTTTTTCGAGTTCATAGGGTAAACTTGGACGCCACAGTCAGCAGATGGAAATATTCATTCTGATATATCTGAATATCACAGCAAAAGGGTTAGGAACGTCAGAACAGCCTCTTTGAGACATGTGAGCAAAGCTTCTAGGGGACCACTGAGCCCAAGTCTTCTAGAGGGCAGAGGCTGAGGCAAAGATAACGTGGGAAACTTGAGAGTGGAAGCCCAGGATAGTGAGGCCAGAAGGGAAAGCAAGGTCAAGCAGTGAGAAAACACAAGTGATGAGCCCGCACCTCCTCACAGTAGGCTGCAAGAGAAGGGGAAGATTGCTCGGCAGAGTGTTGGCCCCAGACATCAGGTACCCTCAGGAGGCCTCCAGGTTGGGCTGCACTTTGGGGAGAACCACCTTTGTTCTGCCAGCTCCACAGTACCTGTCCTCTCCCAGTGGCCCGGTTTACCTTACAGGGAGCTGCCACCCTTGCCCTCACATGCTGCGTCTTCCTCCTGGCTGCTCAGGTGCTAAGACCGATAGCACTCAGTGTGCCTTTCCTCAGTGCAGAGCTGAGTGTGGGCAGAGGCTGTGGGCCTGGGGCTCCATGCTATTGCAGGGCCTGGCAAGGGCTCAGCAAAGGCTGTAGCAGTGCCTGGACTGCAGTCCTTCAGAAAGAAGAAAGTAATGCAGGGAATCTGGGTCGGGGCTCCAGGTATTGTCCATCTCTGGAGGTGAGGGCTGTACCCACGGAGGACTCTGGGGCAAGAATGCTCTGGGGAGAGGGAACAGCTGGACAAGGCCTCATGGCCACAGAAGGCTTGCCTTGTTTGGGAATAAGCGAGGATAATGCTTGTGGCTTGGAAATGGAAGCAAGAGGGAGAATACAGGAGAAAAGGTCTGAGAGAAACAGGGCTCAAGTGGATGATAGGGCCTATGGGTCTTAGAACATTGACATTGACTCTGAGGACAGTGCAGACACTAGGAGAATTGAACAGAGAACTGGCATGGCTTGACACATACTCGTATTGAGAGAGGATGACTCTGACTGTTGGGTTGTAAATATTCATTCTGGGGTTTTAGTGGGTGGGGGGAAGTTGGAGAAGCAGAGGGGCCAGTTAGTAGGAAGCGTAATAAGGGGAAAGATGACCTTGGCTCAGATCAGGGTGGTGTACACAGGTGCTCATAAATGGATTCTCTTTGAAGGTAGAGCACACAGGTTTTCTAATGGATTAAATATTGGTGGGAGAGGAAGAAATGAGTCCAGGATGACACCAGGATTTTGGCATAATGGACGATCAACGGAGTTGACGTCACTGTGAGGAAGGCAGCCTGTGAGCTGCACTCATGGGAGCTCAGAACACTTCCCGGAGACTTGGAACTGAGCCATCTCAGTAGACACACTGAGTACATAATTAGATGTCTGAGTGAGAGAGAGATAGATGCTACAGGGTGCAAACTAAGGTTAGGAGAGATCAAAAGACTTGATTTCCCTGATTCCATTCAGCTCAAAGGGCTTGGCATATTGTTCAGGGTAGTAGCTGCAGTGGGAATGGTGTACAGCAGGGGCTGGCTGAAGAGAGCAGAGCAGGCTGGCCGGCCACGTCCGATGCATTCAGTACTTTGGGAATTAAATTGAGCCACTTTAACTGGGCCAGTTTAAAAGAAAATTCCCAGAGTATGTTGAGCTTCGAGGCCTCCAATAGTTAATATCTTCCATTAGTGTGTTATGAAGCCATTAGTGGTTAGCTAGGACTAGACAGGTTAAGAGTAAGTAGTGGCCTTGTCACAGATGGATCTGTATTTGCGTCCTGCTTCTGCAGTGTAAGCTGTCTGGTTTTGAGGAAGTTACTGACATCTTCATTTCCTCATTTTAAAGTAAGAATAATAGTAATTAATACTTAGCTCACAGCACTGTTAGCAGAGCCAAGGAGATGTGTAAAATGTTCAGAGTAAAGTCTGCCAGATAGCAAGTGCTGAATAAATGTGAGCTGGGGTGACAATGATGATAATTTTCATAGGGTTCCCTCTTTTCTGAAGACACTTTCTTCCTAATTTTATAAATTGGGAACTATCTTATTTTGTGACTTCTTGTGGTGCTTCTAGTATATATAGGTAGGTTTACCGGGTTTGGTTTTTTTTTTTTGCTGTTAATGGTAAAGTCACTGATGAGTTTCAGTTGACAGTTTATAAATCAGCAAAAATACCTTTGTGGCTTCAGCTCTCTATAGCACTTCCTATATAGCAGCAGGAGGATGACAGCCAAGAGGATAAAAGGGAGAAGCTCTATCATTTAAGTCTCCATATATTGAGAAAACAACACACAACATACACATTCTCAAGCCCTCAACTGCTCAACTACTGGACACAGGTGGGTTTATAGCAAGCAGAGTCCGGTGTGTGAAGGTGCATTTTTGAGCTCTGGGCCAGGATCTATGCAGAGCACATCTCATAATCCACTCTCATCAAAATCTTCAGGGAAGGCATCAACGTGCCCACGTCACAGACTAGGGATCCGAGACAGACATTCAGCAGCACGTGGATTGCCGCAGACGGAGTGAAGAACGGCTGGGACTTGAACCCCTGGTGGGTCCACCAGTCCTGCTCTCAGTTCACCTCACTGAGAGGCTGAGGAGTCGGGACAGGAGCCAGGCTGGCATCAGCAGGCAGCAGCTGCCCCTCACACATCCCCAGTCTATCTTTTGAAAGAGGTGAGTGTTTCTGAAACAACGGTGGGCTGTCTTGGAATGGGAGAAAAGGACTCCATGTCATTATGGGGCAGAAGTCTTCAAAGCTGGGAGAAGAGTGGAATTTGGTGCTCCAACGCAGAAATAAAGGGCTTTATTTTTGTACCTTTTTTCATTTTCACCAGAAGAAAAAGTCATTTTATTTTGTAAATGTATCTCTCTACGCATTAAATCTTTCTCCTCAGGGGCTATTTTCCCCCATTAACCCTCTTCTGTGTTTTGCGACATCCAACGGAGTTAAGACTCTCCAGCTCACTGAAGGGAGACGTCTTGCAGCCCTAGCCTGCAGGCAGCTACTGAACATTCTGTAGCCCTGTCGGAGCCACGTTGCCTGGACTCTGACTGATCTAGGAGCCAGTGGGGAGGCGAGCCAAGAGCATTTCCTCCTCAGGAGCATTCCTTGTCTTTGGGCTCCCTGCAAGAAACAATTCTGAATAGAAGGAACTGTTTCCTTTCAACTAAGAGAATAAATGCTTCTCAGAAACAACATCATCACCTCTTTAAAACCAACACCAAAGCTATTTACAATGTGCCACAAAACTAACTGAGAACCCTCCCATGAGTCCATTTGGGAAGCACATTTTCTAAACTGCTTTAATGAAATAAATAAATAAATAAATAAATAAATAAATAAAATGAGTTACATGACTACTTAGAACTTTCACTTAAATGATGATTTACAGACCTTTTCAGGTAACCTTACAAAAATCTTCCAAGGTTTGGGAACCTCTTTCTTTGTTTTCTTTCAATATAGGTTTTGGTACCTATCTCTTGAAAGTTTCATTAGTCTTTACTTTAGGTAGCCCTTCTATGTCAGACCCCCTTTTTAATTAATAAACTTTTTATTTAAAACTAGTTTTAGATTAACAAAGATTGTAAAGATAGTACTGAGAGTACCCCTGTGAATCTAACTCAGTTTCCTCTATTATGAAAAACTTACATTACTATATTCCATTTGCTGCAGTAACTGAGCCATAAAAATAAATAATTAACTAAAGTCCATACTTCATTCAGATCACCTTAGTGTTTACATTATGTCCTTTTTTGTGTGTTTCAGGATCCCACTAATGATACTACACTGCATTTAGGAATCATTCCTTCTTAGGCCCCTCCTGGCTGTGATAGTTTCTCAGAATTTACTGGGGTTTTTTTATGGCTTTGACAGTTCTGAGACATATTGGTTCACTATTTTGTAAACTCTCTCTCTATTGGGATTTGTTTGTTTTTTTCATGAGTAGACTAGGGTTATGGGTGTTGGGGTGGAGGACCACAGAAATAAATTGCCACTCTCGTTGCATCACATTCAAGGTACGTGCCATTGTGGAGAATCCACTTCTTGCCCTTTTGAGCATTTAGAGACTGCCTGCACTCTTTGGCTTGTGGTCCCCTTTCATCTTCAAACTCTCAATGACTGACTGAGTCTTTCTCACATTGCATTTCTCTGACACTGATTCTTCCTTCTTCTGCTTCTCTCTTCTATTTATCAGGACTCTGTCATTACTTTGGGCTCACCTGGATAATCCAGGACAACTTCCTCATCTGAAGATCATTTGATTAACAGATTTATTTCTAGTCACAACCTTAATTCCCTCTAGTTATGCAAACATATATACAATTTTTGGGGATTAGGATATAGACATCTTTGGGGGATCATTAATCTGCATACCACAAAACAAAACAAGACAAAAACAAGAACAAAAACAAAATTTGGGTGCTACATATGCCCATTACTACTGCAGTATCATTGTTTCTAGTCCCTCTCATCAGACAGAGTAAGAAAATATATGCACATGTTGAACACATATATAGATTTACGTATATATGTACATATATATTCACCTGTATCTAGATTAAGCTAAACATAAATTCATACTGATATTTCCAACTCTAATCCTCTAATCTAGCATCAAATGAATCATTCTGCCCTTCATTGCCTGTAACTTTCCACTCCAACAATGAGAAATCTGGGTCTCACTATCGGCTATTGTTTTATGTAGCTGTTCAATTGCATTATACATGGGCAATGGTTTCAGAATGGTTTACCCGTGCATCCATGGGAAACAAATTTATCAACTAGAGTGTAATGCTTATGTGCATTTCCTTTTGCCTTTAGTCTCACAGATTGGACTCATTTCAAAAATTACTTAGGTCATTATCTTTTATCCTTACCTCTTTAAGTGGGGTTATTTCATATATTTACAATGCAATTTTAAAATTTTGTTTGTTTGGTGACAGTCTGAATTTCATTCTGGGATTTCCAGCCTCTTTAAATATAAAAAAAATTAAATAGGCTTAATGCTTCCAAGATGGTGGAGTAGGTAAACACTGTGCCTGCTTTGTTCTGTGAGCACATTAAAATTACAACTAAAATATTTACCAACCAACCTGGAGAACCATCTGACGTATAGCTGAACAAAAGTTTTATAACTAAGAATACAAAAAAGGGGAGACCGCATTGAGACTGGTAGAAGGGGCACAGAGGTAAAAGAAGCCAAACCTCTGGTGGCCGTAGGAAATCAGGAGGGATATTTCGGCTGCACAGGTTCCCCTTTGGAGGAGCAAGGGACCCCAGTCCCATACCAGGCTCCCCAGCCCAGAGCACTGGTGCTGGGAAGGGGAGTCCTACAACATCTGACTGTGAACACGTGGGATGGAAGGCTGTGGGAAACACAGATGTCCTTTTAAAGTGCCTGCACAGATTGAGTCACTTGCGGGGACTTACCCTGGGCTCTGCAGAGGAAGTGACTCAGGGGGCTTTGGAGGCATATGAGGGGGTCAGACTGCGATGTGTGGACTTGGGGCCAGACCTGAAGAGAGTCGCCATTTTCCTGGGTGAGTCCCTCTCCCATGCAGCCAGCTGGTGGGCACCATCTTTCCTGTGTTGCACCCACCCCCACAGAGCCAAATCTGAACTTGATTGGTCTGGTGAGCTCCGCTCACTCCACCCTGCTAACACACCCTGTCCAACTTGGCCAAGACCAGAGGCACCTTCCACATTACCATCTTTCTTGGAAAACTACTTAAATCTGCAGGCCCCAGGCGGGAAGCAACCCGCTCACAGGTGCTCCGAGACTATTGCTGAGTAGCTCCAGGCACAGCATTGGCATGAATTGCAAATGACCGAGGCCAGGGAGGTTCACATTGGATCCAGGCGGACCGAAGGAGAATCGAGGAGCTGCAGGCAACTTGACCACAGCCTTTATTTCAGAAGTGGAGCAGCAACAAAATGATGCCTGGGAGTCCCCAATAGCTCAGCTCTCTCCGGGAGAGTCCCATCCCCTTATATAGGCAAAAGAACAAAAGTGGCAGGTTGCCAAGAAGCGAACTCGTAAACAAAACGGCTGCCACCTGGGAAAGTGCACGTCACTGTTACATCACAGGTGTGTGTCCTTCCAGGGGAAGCTTGGCCAGAATGCCCGAGTGACTCCATTTCCCCCACATTCCACCCCTTCAGGGTTTCTCGCCTCATAGTTTATGCAACAGACATCTTCTGTGAAGTTGTCTGTGCAAGAAGTGTGTTACACTGCATCCAAACACCACAGCAACAACACAGACTACCACAACAAACTATAATAGCACAAACAATAGTAAAGAGGGTAATCAGGGCACTGTGCCATTCATTAGTGAGAAAAGCCCACCATTCTTGGAGGGGACCCCCTCTCAGGTGCTCAGGCTTTGGGTTTCTGCAGCTAAGACTTTTAATGCCTGACTATAACATTACGGTGTTCATCAGGGATATGGATGCAATCACTGGGTGTTGATCAAGGCACAAACCCCTTTCTGGGAGGCAGTAAGACTACCTAAGACCATGTGATTTTGCAATACAACTTTGAGTATCTGATAGACTTCTTCATTCAAAAGGGATAACGCTCTCAGGTTTCATTAAAGGGAGGAGCCATATGCAAATCTAAAGCAGGTATCTCTTGTAGATTTACTATACTAGCTCCTTAAGGGGAAAATATAACCACTGGGCAGAACCATCATGCAGTATACTTCACCCTATGGTAAGCTTTGAAGGTGCCCCAATTATTGGATTTACTACCTAGAGTGAGGAGGACTAGGCCTGGGATGTATGCCCATCCCCAAGTACAAAGATCAGTCCACTTAGCAGGCAGGTAGGGCCAGCCATGCTGCCTGCACACCCATAAGCTCATCCAAGGGACAGGGGAGGCACTGTAGGGGTTGAAAGAACAAGACTAGGCATCATGGCGTGCCCTGAGATTACCTCACAGAGATCAGACAGAGTCCAGCCCACCCTCTAGTATATGGGTTATGCCTACTGGTACCTTAATAGAAAGTTCCACAGCTTCAGCCATGAGCCAGCTTAGGCCATTCCATACAGAATAACCAGGCCAGGGACAAATCTTATTTATTTGTCCCTAGGTGAGAGCCAAGATCTGCCACCTGGTTGTGTCCCACGCAAGTGTGGGATCCTTAGCAGTCAATGGCAGAGCCAAGTCCGACCCTGAGTAGTAGTTTTATCTTCCTTGGGAGGCTGCCAGTCACAGGAAGTGGCCACTTGGTACAAACCCAGCATGCTGATTGGTTGGACGCTGTGGCCAGAGGACGTGCCCATTCCACTGAGTTGTTGGTTCACACAACACTAAGGGCAGAAAGAAAGAGAAGTTATAGGCACTAGGAGAGGCAGGCCTCTGCCCTTTGGAAGAAGGCAAGTGAGTGTTTTGTCAGCTGACAGCACCGTGGATGGCAGGAGTGGCATCCCAGTGTGCACACACTAAACCCGCTTGGCTTGTACAACCACATTAGTGGGCTCAACATGCAAAAGAATGAGAGAACCCATAATAGACCTAAGGATATGACAAATGTTCCCTTTCCCACTGTAGTCCCGTCACCCCTCCAGGGCAGTACATTTCCATGTTAGGGGGGCATTGCCCAGTCACCCAAGGGGTAATCAATAAGTTATCATGCAAACCTTTCTCTCAAGGGGCCAACAAAGCTACCCATCTCATGTTGGGGGCTTGTATAGTCCAAGGCCAAGTCCAAGGAACCCATTTTCCCCTGGCTAGGCCAGTAGGGGTCTGCAGCAAGATTTGCTTTGTTGCCTGAAGCCAGGTTTTAGTAGTTCATCTTTGGTTTGTATTTGCACTTGAATAGGGGCTGCCGCTCAGTGCATAAGTGCCTCTACTAGAGCCAGGCCACCCTGCCTGCTCTGTTCATTTAGTGTTTGTAGCACGGTCCATAGCTATTTTGTCCATCCTGCCAGGGACTGGGCTGCTCTGGACTGGCACAAGCCAAGTTTGAGCAATCTGTTGTACCACTCAACAATTCTTTCTGCTTGCGGATGGTAAGAGATGTGGAATTTCCACTCTATACCCATGTCCTTAGCCCATTGTTGTACTTGGGCACCTGTAAAAGGAGTGCTGCTGTCATTTTCAATGACCAACGGGTTACCATACGCAGCACAGAGGTGCTCCAGCACATGCAGTACTGAGCATTGATCTGGGGGATGGGCTACACAAGCAGCCAAAAGCCCCATAATGGTATTGAACCAGTCACAGGGTATTGATGCCCTTCTGAGTTGGGCAGGGGGCCTATTATGTCCATCTGCCACCGAGTCAGAGGAACTCAGCCCCATATAAGCTGCCTATCTAGATGTTCCTTAGAGCAAACAGTACATTGCTCATAAGCTGCGATCACATTAGCATAAGTAGCAGGCAAGTTCCAAGCCTTTACTGTTGCCCACGTAGTCTTCCGTCCAGCATGGAGGAGACTCTGATGCAACCACTGCGCCACATCTCTGACAGGAGCAGTTTCTAACCATCTCACTTTTGCCAAGGTATCTGCCTTATTAGTGCCTGAATGGGCCAAAGTGACATGTCCTGTGACATGATAGACCATCGCCTGTTTCTGATGCCCTAAGGTCCATAGGTCTTGCCACATGGCTGACCCCAGAGTGGTCGGTGCATCACCATCCAGTGGTTAAGTTGCCAGGTGGCAATTCAGAGTGTCAAGCCTCTGAATACTGCCCAGCTGTTGGTACAGACTATCAATGGGGAGGGCTCATTAGTGACCACTAACCATATAGCCTGTAGTTCTGCCCAGTACCAGTATCATACCAAATGGTCTCAGTGGGAGGATGGAATGTGAGCGCAGTCCCCTGAGAGAGCTGGCCCCTGCTAGAGCCGTCTGTATACCAAGCATCCCCCAGGTTGGGAGATTGCCCTTCCTTGAGGGGACTGGCCTCTGGCTCACTCTCCAAGTGTTGGGAGGTTGGCTCTCCCACAGCCACATAAGTCACAGGCCCCAGGACCTTCTGGAGCTCAGCTCCCAAGTGATTATTACTCAGAACACTGCATTGTTGCAAATATTCTCCCCCCCGCCCCGCCATTTTGCCAAAGTAGGTATTTGGGCAGTGCCAATGCATGGTTTTGTGGCCCAATCACATGTCCATGCTGTGATAGGGTATGAGGTCTGTACAGTCACAGGAACAGTGACTGTAATGCTTTCAGTTGCCAAAAGGGCGGCGTACACAGCCGCCAATTGTTTTTCTACCAAAGAGTAGTGGACCTCAGCCCCCTTCAATAACTGGGACCTGAAGCCTATGGGCTGCTGCAAGTGCCCAGAATTTGCCACAGGCCCCAGCCCAAGCCCTCTGCAGTGACGTGTAATTCCAGCTCACATGGCTGGGCAGGGCCAAACACATGCAGAGCTTGGGCCGCTTTAATGGTGTGCTTGGAGGAGTCAAAGGCTGCCTGGGCTCCTTCTGTCCAGTCCCAATGAGCCCCTTTCCTAACCAAGGAATACAAGGGCCTCAGCAGTTGGGCTAAAAGGGTCAGAAATGCCCTCTAATATCCCAGGTGTACAAGGAAAGTTTGCAACTGCTTAAGAGTGGTGGGCACAGGGTAGGCTTGGATTTTATCAATTATTGTATTGGGAATAACCTTTGTCTTACCTGAGCAAACAACCCCCAAGAACTTGACAGACAAGGCAGGCCCTTGCAGCTTCTTGTCATTGAGTACCCAACCACATGTTTTCTGGCAGGTTAGAACAGGAATACTGCCTTCCAGATCTGCAAGAGAGTCACTAGTTAGCATGATATCATGTAACCAGGCGTACATTTTAAGCCTGGGACCATTATGCCAAGTCCACCACTACCAATCCATGGCACCACATAGAGCTATGCAAGTACTCCTGGGGAAGGACCATAAAAGTCCACCGTCTGCTTCCCATGTGAATGCAAATTGACCTTGGCTCTCCAAGGCTATGTCAATAGAGAAAAATCATTAGCAAGATCAGCAATAGATGATAGGCCCCTAACTCCTGACTCAGGTGATCCATCAGGTCTTCCACTGACAGGACCACTGCATGCAAAGGTGGCGCTACCTTACTTAATTCACAGTAGTCAACTGTCATTCTCTAGGTGCCATCTGGCTTTCTCACTGGCCACACTGAGGAGTTATATGGACTGTGGGTGGGTGGAAAAGGTACTATCCCCACCTTCTCCAGTTCCCATATTGTCTTAGTTATCTCCTCATGCCCCCCTGGCAGCTTGTTCTGCTTGGTGTGTACAATCCATTGGGGAGGGGGCAGCTGCAAAGGTGCATGGGCAGCATGTCCCTGCACCACTGTCCTCACCACTTACACTTGGAGGCAGAACTCTCCTGTTGTGGTGTTGAACCATAGCCTTTGCCAAATGTCCATCTCTAAGATATACTCAGGGATGGGTAACACATGTACCCTATGTGTCTGCGGTGGCAGATGGCCTATCCCCAATGGGATGCCTGGGAGTTTCACTCGAATGTGTTGCACCCTGTAGCCATCAATGCCTACTGGGGCTCCAGAGAACTTCTTCAGATTCCTATACAAGAGAGAACATTCATAGTGCCTGTATCCACTAGGACCAGAACTCTCTGTACATTAGTTGGGGACCAATGAATTGCCAATTCCATGTATGGCCTTCGGTCCCCACTTGTCTGCTATAGACAAGTTCCTTGGCCTTTGCCCTATTCAGAACAGAAGAGGGGTTCCATGGGAAGATCATCATCCTCTTGCTGCACTAAGTGATCCTTAAGGAGGACCACTCGAGCTTCAGGCCTCATGGCCCTCTCATCACCACTTTTACTTTTTTTTTCAATGAGGTGAACCATTGGTCTGTGTTTAGCTGCTGCCAGAGCTCCAACAGGTAGGCATTATGTTTTCCATCAATTTTCCCTCTATCGACCCCTCTCAACACAAGATCTATCCACATCTGGGTTCAAGTAATCTTTAGGGGTCCATCTCTCCTGGCCATGGTGGCTTCTTGGCCACCGTGTGAACACCCTTTTGTGTGCACCTAGTTTAGACTTCCCCCAAACTTGCCACCATTGTGGTGACCTCATTCATGGGGCCACATAAGGCACCAGGATAGTCCAAAGCAATCCAAACAGGGAAGAGGGAGCACTTTGCAACACATTGTCCCTCCTACCTGCCATAAATCTGACATCATCTGGCCCTCGGGTATTTGGAATGAACATCGTGTTCTGCATACCCAGCTCCTGCAACGTCTGCACCAACTGTGTATAGCACTGCCATTTACTGACTGTCCCAGGAATGTGTCCCACATGGGTCCACACTGTTTAGACAGCCACCATGAGCCAACCCAATAAAGAGTGGGTGCCTTGTCCATACCTGGAGCTAACCTGCAATCGCTGATGCAGTGAGGGTGTGTAGTAACAGAGGCTAACTTCTCCATTTCCTGTTCTTTACACATTAAACCATCTACTCCCAGGTCCCAGAGCTACAAAAGCCAAGAGACCAGGGCCTCACTTGGACATACTGATGTGGGACCCACCTCTCCAAACCTGACCACAAGCTCCAGCATTCTTCCATCAGCAGCTGCTGGGTTTCCTCCACAGCCTACACTTGCATCTTCATCAAGTGCAGCTCAATATGGGGCACCTGGACTTATGCTGTTTCTCACAGAGTCATCTCTGACTCTGCCTGCAAGGCTGTAAGAAAGAGCCACCCCATGGCCCTAGCCACTTGTTGAAGGTCTCTCCCAGCACCCAGAGAGCCTTCTCCACACAAACGGGCTTCCCATCCACACAAATGGGCTTCCATCCACCTCAGGCCACCCCTGAGGAGGCACCCAGGTAGAGAGGAGATGTGCCACGGAGTACTACATACTTGTGACAGCCCACCCTCTGGGGATGCCATAGGCTCCATACCCATCTGCTGCGGATCCTGTTTGTGATACCAAGTGTATTGCAAATGACCAAGGCCAAGGAAGTTCATACCAGATCCAAACAGAATAAAGAAGAATTGAGGAGCCACAGGCAACTTAAACATAGCCTTTAATCCAGAAGTGAAGCAGCAACAAAATGACATCTGGGAGTTCCCAATGGCTCATAGCTCCCTCCTGGAGAGTCCTATCTCTTTATAAAAGCAGGAAAACAAAAGTGGCAGACAGCCCAGGGCAAGCTCATGAGGCACATAAACAACAAAATGGCTGCCACCTGCAAAAGAGCAAGTCGTGGTTACATAACAGGTGTGCATCATTCCGAAGAAGCTCAGTGAGGGAGCCTGAGTTACTCCATTTTCCCCACAGGCACCAAACCAGAACCTACAGGATCACGCAACGCAGATGACTAGGGAGACCGTGCCAGGGCCCCACAGACTATTCAGCAATACTGGGAGGTGTAGCAGATTAACTAATACATAGAAACAAACACAGACAGCCATCTAAAACGAGGAAACAAAGAAATATATCTCAAATAAAAGAAGAGCAGAAAAATCCAGAAGAAGAACTAAACAAGATGGAGGCAAGCAACCTATCGGATACAGAGCTCAAAATGATTTTAAGGATGTTCAAGGAATTTAGTGAAAACTTCAACAGAGAGATAGCAAGCACAAAGAAGGACATAGAAACCATAAAAAAGGACCAGTCAGAAATGAAGATACAATAACTGAAATTCAGAATGCAATAGAAGGAATCACCAGCAGACTAGATGGAGCAGAGGATCAACTCAGTGATTTGGAAGACAAGATAGCAGAATACATCCAGTCAGAACAGAAAAAAAGAAAAGAAAAAATACAACTAAAAACATGAGGATAATTTAAGGGGACTCTGGGACAACATCAAGCATAACAACATTCACATCATAAGTGAATTAGAAAGAGAGGAGAGAAAGCAAAGAATTGAGAACCTATTTGGAGAAATAATGACAGAAAACTTTCCTAACCCAGTGAAGGAAAGAAACATACAAGCTGAGGTAGCACAGAGAATAAACAAAATAAACCCAAATAGGCCCATACCAAGACACATTATAATTAAAAAGGTAAAGGTTAAAGACAAACAGAGAATCCTAAAAGGAGCAAGAGAAAAGTAGCTAGTTACTTATAAGGAAGCTCCCATAAGACTCTCAGCTGATTTCTCAACAGAAACTTTGCAGGTCAGAGGGAAGTGGCAGAAAATATTCAACATGATGGAAAGCAAGGACCTACAACCAAGATTATTCTGCACAGCAAGGCTATCATTCAAAATCAAAGGACAAATAAAGGGCTTCTCAGACAAGAAAAAGCTAAAGGAGTTCATCACCACCAAAGCAGTATTACAAGGAATGTTAGAGGGACTTCTTTAAGATGGGAAAAAAGCAAAATTATGAATAATAAAATGGCAATACATACACCTCAACAATTGCCTTCACTTTAAATGGATTAAAAGCTCCAATAAAAAGACACGGAGGGTATTGCCCTGAGTGCAATGTCAAACAGAGGAAGACAGATGCAAGTAGACTTTGCTTATAGGTGAAATCCAAAGAAGAAAATAGCAGAACAGGAATAGATTCACAGACATAGAAAACATTTGGTTTGTTGCCACATGGGAAGAGGGTTGGGACAGGGGGTGAATTAAGGGAATGGGATTGGGCAATTCAGTCTGATGGTTACAAAGTAATAGCTATGGGGATATAGGGTGTAACATGGGAATATAGTCAATAGTGTTGCAATAACTATGGATGGCATCAGATGGGTACTAGATTTGTTGGGGTGATGGGAGGATAGTGGGAAGACTGGGTGATAAGGGGGAAAAATCAAGAACTACAAATTTATAGTCACAGGGACGTAAACTGTAGCATAGGACATATAGTCAATAACATTGTAATAAGTATATATGGTGTCAGATGGGAACCAGATATATCAGAATAAGGATTTTGTAAGCTATATAAGTGTTTCATACTATGCTGTACATTTGTAAACAATATAATACTGTATGTCAAATGTAGTTAAAAAATAAAAATAAATAAGAGGAAAAAAGATGGAGGGTGAGGGTAAAAAAAAAATCAAAACACCTTAGGAAGAGTTCCCTGATGGTGTAGTGGCTTAAGGCTTTGGCATTGGCGCTGTCAGTGCTGCAGCCTGGGTTCGATTCCCGGTCAGGGAACTACCCACATACCAAAAAAAAAAAAAAAAAACACCTTAGGAAATGTAATGTTTATTTTCTGCTTTGTTACAAAAATAGCTTGATAGGCTTTAAAACTGATACAATGTAACAAAGTATTGATTCAAAGAATCAAAACTTAAAGTACAACATAGGGAATATACCTTATTTTCCCATGTATAAGATGTGCCTATGCATAAAACAACCTCTACTTTTCTAACCCAACATTAAAAAATTAATATCAACCTTTACTCCTGTATATAAGACAACCCCAGATTTTTGGTCTAATAATTTTAGACAAAAGTATCATCTTATACATGGAAAAATACAGTAACCAATAATATTGTATCAACTATGTATAGTGCCAGGTACTAAGCTAATAGGGAGATCACTTTGTAAATTATATAAATGTCTAACCACTATGCTATAGACCTGAAATTAATATAAAATATTGAATGTCAAAAAAAATTAAATAGAAGGGTAGGGTCAAGAACCAGAGTACAAACTTTCATGAGGTTGGGACAGATTATTAATAAAAATATTCCAACTGACCAGAAAATACCCCTGCTAAGAAAGCTCAGCATCATCTTGACTGCCCGTTGCACTCCTAACTGTCTTTTAAAGCCCATTGTGAAATTATTTATTTCCCTGAATGTCTTAGTCTTCCTTTCCTTTCCAGGCTAAACAGTCATGGTGTTCCAACAATGAGATTGCTCTATTTTACATCTATGATAGATAGATACCTGCATGCACACTGCTGTTCATTCATGCATCCCACATGTTTCCTTAATACTTCAACCATGTCTATCTTGCAGATCTTAAAAAAAAGTGTTCACATACCTATGTGTCCTGTTATTTCAAGCACGACTGAGGGGTGTGTTCTTTCTTCTTGGTGTATGCAGGTCTCCAGGTCTTAGGAAAAATAATATTCAAGAAAACTATGCTGAGATAGAACAAATGAAAGACTGAGGGCCTAGTGCTCCAGCTGTAGCTCCACCAAGTCCTCTTTCACAGGGTCAGACTCCACTATTTGGAGGGTTAGATTTGGTTCATACTAACTAAATGGCATTAGGAGGCTGGTCTGTACCAGTCTGCACCTTGGGGGAGATGACTCCCAGATAGTATGATCAGTTTACAGCCATTTATTTTGGGTCAAGATGGGAAAACATTCTTCTCTTCTCATAAGTGGAATTACGACATTAGTGTCTCTTATTGTTGGCTAGAAAGTTATTCATTTTTCAGAGCAAAGTTCAAGTTTCATGGGTTTTGTTATGTGTTTCCTTACTACCTTAGTTTCTGTTAATATTTCCCACCTCTGAATTTTTAATTATGGGCTGGATGTTTGTGCTGGACACTTGGATCTTTTTAATACCATGTTTCCATGCTGGTCACATCTCCATGTGCTCGTCATATCTCCTCAGAAATATAGTAACTACCAGAGGGAGGCTGCATTTATCGTCCTGTCTGCTTCTCACTGTGTGTTGCATGACATCTTACATGTAGTAAGTGATCAGTAAATTCAAGAAGGTTCAGAATTGAATGTTACCTACTATAATCAAATCACCATTCAGGTAAAGAATGTTTTTATCCCAAGAAGACTTACCTTTGGCCTTCCCCATCATGGGAGCATCTTACCCATTCACCACTCCACAACATAGAAAATCAAGCATATGGATTCTTACATTTTCAGAGGTATTAGGTAAGCCAGTATCTCCCTCTGGGCTCTCCCCTAAGTGGGTACTGTATTTGGGAAATAATCCCAGGATATGTAAGTAAGGGAGAGATGAAGTCAACGAAGGGTGCATTACTGAGCTGGTTGCTACCGTGGGCAATGGGGATTTTGTTTCACTAGATACTCACTAAGGAGGCTCATAGAATCCACCCAGGAACCATCCCTGTGAGGATGGGAGACTGAATGTTAATCCACTGGCTACTAGTCCTCATAGTCAGTGTTTGTCCCCGGGAATATTAACCACCACTACCCCATCACCACACCACAATACCCCCAATCTACCCTGCACACAGGCTCCCAGGCTGCACCTTTGGGTGAACACAGGGATGACTTAGCTGCTCATGTAAATTTTGACTAAGAAGAGATCTAGGCTTATATTTTCATTCTTGAAATTTTACCCTAACCATGAATCTAAAGTGTTTATTATTCCGACTTTGAGTTTTATAAAATTGGATTGATGTAGTTTAACTTAATAAAATGCTTCAGCAGTAGTCCACAGGGCTTTAAACTCAAAAATTAGAGAGCATCTACCTAGGGCCATGATTTCGACTGATGAGTGATTGTTTGAACCAGCAGTGCACTAACCCACAGAGCAGCATGGAGGCTGTTAGCGTGCACTTGTGATGTAAGATGTGCTCCCCCATACTGGGAGCATCCAGAAGGCATATCTCTCACCACTACCTTGAGAATTAAATGTGTGTGGCCCCAGAATCCTTGAAGAGCTCTGTGAGCACTGTTCTCTGTAGGCCAGACCTCACAGAGGAACTGTAATCACTGTATTGGGAAACATAATTGCAATAGGAGTAATTGGACCCCAGGGTGACAGGGCCAAGGGGCCATACTCACCACCAAAAGCAAGGAGGGTGTGGTTACCAAACTGTACCGCAGAGCCCGAGCAGCAATCACAATGGTCAGACTCATCCAGAACTCTGGTGTTGTCTAGCTAATAATGGTGTTCCTGTAAGTATACATACAAAGCCTACTAAATTAGTACTTGACGCGTATAAACAGAAAACTTCTAGATCAAATGACAAAAGCTAAACTGAGTCATAACAACAGAAAGTCATGGCCCCTCAATCGATCCCTGGACTTGAGCCAATATACAGACCCAGACTCCTTGAATGAGGGGGAGGCGGGTCCCCTTGCAGGATCCCATTACACTGTGAAAAGCTTACACTGTTCGGTGAAGGGATTAGGAAGTCCAAATTGGTAGGTACGAGTAGTCATGGGGCTGTGAAATACAGCACGGGAAATACAGTCAATAATGTTGTAAACACTATGTATATTGTCAGGTGGGCACTAGACTCACCAGGGGAGCTCTTTCTAAATTATAGAAATGCCAACCCACTGTGCTGTGCACCTGAAACCAGTATAAAATGGTATTGTTGACTGTCAACTCATTTAAATCTATGTAGTCACAGGATGTAGAGTACAGCATGGGGAGTACAGTCACTGGTGTTTTAATAGCCCTGTCAGGTGTCAAATGGGTGGCAGACTTGTTGGGTGATACCTTTGTGAGGTGTGAAAATGTCTGATCACTATGTTGTTTTGTACATCTGAAAGTAATAATAAAAAAGGAAAAAAAAACCTTATATTGTTCTCCCAGCCTTCCCCAAAGGGCTTTTATCAGGGTAACTGTGTTGGAAAAATGACATAACCAGGGCTTTGGGGCCTACTGGGCCCTGGCTCTGACCTGACACTGGTTCCAGAAAA